>ML107451.1:15704-27505 GCA_003697995.1 Taxidea taxus jeffersonii | reverse complement strand
AACAACAAAACCTGAAGCAGTATACACTACAAATGACACTATGTGATGGTGTTCATGGCTACCCATATCCAGGTCTGAACAGCCTTTCCTTTCTTGCCTCAGAAACTAGGACATCCTAACTATTGACCACAGCACGTGTCTTCCCTAGCTTGTGAACCTGGGAGTGTTTCTTAACCTCTCTGATCTTTTACCTCTGCTAGCAAGGGAAGGAAGACACCATCACATAGACACACAGTAAATTCACAATAAAAGTTCATTTCCTTCCTTCCACATATCACATACCAGTCAAAATGTAAATGATCATCACCACTCTGTTCTGTTATTTATCTTTCCATGTTCTTAAAAAACAACACTGTGATCTGCTTTCCAGGGATGTACTGTGATGAAAAGCCAGGCCACCTATAGAATTAGAAAGCAATATCACTCATTGCCAGCAGATGCCACTACCTGATCCATGATGTATACCAGAAAAAAATCTTTAGTGTGAGGTTCCAGGTCCTGTAAGCAAATCAGAGTTCTAGCTAGATCATGATTGGTACATAGTTGGGATTATGTAAAAATTATGTAAAGGAAGTTTACTTACAGGCAGGACTACATACTTTGAAATACATTTTCATAACTAAACGTCATGTCCAACTTTCTGTTAAAATAGTGTGTTGGATGTGTTTGTGTGTGTGTGTATGCATATGTATATGTACATGTATATACCAAGATAAATTCTGAAGTTCCCTCAAGAGGTTTATATTAATTATGAGCTGTTCTCCAATGTATCTCTGCCACCCACAGAGTTCTAATGACTTTAAAATATGCTAGTAATGAGGAAAGACATATGGGATATTATGTAGAGCTGAGGTAGGTGGTAAGGGATACAGAATGGGACTCAGGATAGAATATTTTTTTTCCAGCATTCTCTGTGTGAAATTATACACTACAGTATTTGAAGTAAAACTGCAAAACCTTATGTCTTTTTCTATATATGTAAGCCTATATATATTTTTTCACATTATATATCTGAAACTTTGACCCTATATACAAACATTATATGTATTATATTTATATATATTATTATAACACACGGTATATATAATATAATATATATATTATTTATATATTCTATTTAAACATTATATATATAATTATATATATGTTGTTAACATTTCTCTTGCAATGTATGATGAAAGTAAAATCTGAGAAGTTTCTATATTTTAATGGTACCTATTAATATCTTCTTGTTGAATATCTTCATTTAGGTTTTCTAGTCAGGGATTATGAGAGCTTTGGTAAATTCACTATGCATACACTACTCCTATTATATGTTAAAAGGGTGAGAAGAAATTTGAGAGAACCCCTCCTTCCCATATATACACAGGATTAACAATCTGGAAAAGTTAACAGAGTGTATAAAAAGTAAAGGTCAAATATGAACTTCTAAGATCACCCAGTGTTTGAAATATTATTTTCCACTGAAGATTTAAAGAGAAGACTTTTTCTTATAATGTACCAGAATTCAATGGTTCTTCTTTAAATGGCTAACGCTTTTGTAAAAATGAAGATGATGGACTCAGATTTGGAAAGACTGACGGGAATTTCTCATGAAAATTTTATAACAATTTTTCAAAACAAAAACAATGCCAAAACTATCTTCGGCTGCTCTTGATTTTAATTTACTGATAGGCTACAAAATATTTTTTTGCTTTGTTAAAATATGAAGCATCATATAAACATTTAGCATTGCATCAGCTCCCATTGCTTTGCAAACATACCTGGTTCCCTTCCATATATCTGCCAAGTATACACAGAATTTCTTTGAAACCAAAACATGTAACCTTGTCACACCAAAGATTATCATTCACTTTGAGGAAAAGTAACCCTTTCCCTACAGAGAACAAATCAGACCTTTCCTTTTTAAAAAAAAAAAAAAAAAGATCTAGGGGTGCCTGGGTGGCTCAGTGGGTTAAGCCTCTGCCTTCGGCTCAGGTCATGATCTCAGGGTCCTGGGATCGAGTCCCGCATCAGGCTCTCTGCTTGGCAGGGAGCCTGCTTCCTCATCTCTCTCTCATCTCATCTCTGCCTACTTGTGATTTCTCTCTGTCAAATAAATAAAAATCTTTTAAAAAAAAGATCTATTATTTATTTGACAGAGAGAGAGAGAGAGAGTGCAAGCAGAGGGAGGGGCAGAGGGAGAAAGAGAGAACCCTGAAGCAGACTCCCTGTTGAGCGGGAACCCCAATGCTGGGCTCAATCCCATGACCCTGAGATCATGATCTGAGCCCAAATCAAGAGTTTGACGCTTAACCGGCTGAGCCACCTAGGCGCCCCTGAATCAGATCCTTCAGACTGACTTGTTCATTCATCTTAAAGGAATGAATATATAGCAGGACAACAGAGGGGCCTTGTAATGGCAAAAGAGACAGGAGTCCTCCTCTCACAACACTTACATTCTGGATGTTGCAAGTAGATAAGAATAGGTCTACAAACACTTGAGCCAGAAAGATGCGGGTTGTAATAAATTTATAAAGAAAATGAAATGGATTCATATGACAAAATGAGAGGATAGCTTTTAGAGAGGGTGGTTAAGAAAAAGCCTTTCTGGGGAGATGACATTTGAGCTGTGCTTTGGATGACAGTTTCAAACCCATCATGGGAACGTGGGGGCACAGCTGTAGTCAAAGGAACAGGAGTGCAAAGGCGAAACAGCCTAATACGTCAAGGAAGAAGGAGGCCACTGTGGCTGCAGCCCTGCGCAAAGTGGGGAAGGGTAGGGCAGGAGGTGGGAGGAGCTTCTGCCAGCCCCGCCCCCGCCCCGCCCCAGGCCAGAAAGTGCACTCCCTTCTCACAGGAGCAGGAGGATCTGAGGTGGAGGGGTAGCACACAGGATCTGATTGAGTTTTTAAAAGCCTGTCCAAAAAGTGCTGGATCTCTTTTTTAGTATTGGAATATTTGTGTATACTTGATGGTTTATGTTGATCGACCTGATTTTTGAGATATGCAAAGTCTCTGTATCTGAGGACGTCCTAGCCCCGGAGTTGGGATTGTCCTGACAGTAACTGGAAGGGCTCAAGAAGATAATCTGATACAATGAATTTGGTTTTTAAGATTTTATTTATTTATTTGACAGAGAGAGATCACAAGTAAGCAGAGCAGCAGGCAAGGGGGGTGGGGGGGAAGCAGGCTCCCTGCTGAGCAGAGAGCCGGATGAGGGGCTCAATCCCAGGACTCTGAGATCATGACCTGAGCCGAAGGCAGAGGCTTTAACCCACTGAACCACACAGGCGCCCCTGATACGTTGAATTTAAAATATTTAAATGCTCAACATAACTTCCCTTACAGGCAAAGGTTGAGGCAGATGGGGACCTGAAGGCTAGAAGTTGGTCTAGCACAAGCAAGAGAGGAGAGCAGGCTGAGTATCTGGGTTGCCTTGGGATTCCGAGGCCAGCTATTTAGAAAGGCTTAATGTGGCAGGAAGAAGGCCTGGCAAGAGCATGCATCTGTTAGGGTTCGTGGGGATGGATGTGCGGTCGTAAATGCCTCCTTTACCACAGACAGCTGTCTAACCCTTCCTATGAAAATGAGTGATGTAATCACATTAGAGAAGATGTGAGCTCTCTGAGGAAAAGCGTGGAGAAAGGAGAGCAGGGCTCCGAGGACAAGTCTGGGCCAAGGAGAGAACAAGAGTAAAGGATTATGAAAGATGCCTCAGAGATGAGATTTTAAGGAGATTGGGAAGTGGGAAAACCCACTGGCTTTAATGATTGCAAGATCTGCCGGCAACTTTAGGGAATTGTGGTGAGGCCAGAGGGGAAATATCTCCCCCAAATCCCATGAGTTCGCCACAGAGCTGAGATTTCCATTTAGGGTCACTTTTCCCTCATAGCAGGCCAGCTGCGGGTGTGTGCATGGGTGTTTTCACAGAGAAGGTAATTTTTCGCTGGGGTAGGGAGAAGACTATCAGCCAGCCCTTCAAGATTCTATGTAAGTGCTTCACAGGAGTAGAGAAAGAACATTCCACTTCCTTCATTTTATTTGTAGCATCATTTCATCTGCCTCTGTTCCCTGTAACTTTGCCCATCACTCTTTTCTTCTCCTACTGCCTGGTTTATTTTCCTCTGGACAGGGGGCTGGCACATTTTTTTTTTCCTGTAAAGAGCTGGATAATGAGTATTTCAAGCATTGTGGCTCAAGAGTCAAAATCAATTATATAGGTACTTATATAACAGAGGGAGCCAACATTTTGTATTTCTCATTGATAAAATTTAAAACATAATAATAATTGAGTACAATTTTTTAATAACATAGGCCTATTAATAAAAAGAAAGGAATTCTTTTTTTAATTAAATTTTTTATTTTTTATTAACATATAATGTATTATAAGCCCCAGCTGTACAGGTCTGTGAATCGCCAGGTTTACACATTCACAGCACTCACCATAGCACATACCCTACCCAAAGGAATGGAATTCTTTTGAGGGGGTTAACATTTCACTTACTTAAAGCTCAAAGTGAGTGTTCTCAATCATCATATCAGTTGCAAACATTCACCTGTAAAAACCATTCCTAGCTTGCACCCTACACAAAAGGAGGCACAGGGGGTTGGGCTGGATTTGGACCACAGTTTGCTGGCCTCTGCTTTGAAAAGTCATGCCATTGCCCTACCTTGCATACTTTATACCTGGGTGGGTTTGCAGCAGACAACAAGGAAAGGAGAATATGTTTTCTATATTGTGGCAGTGGTCATTTCATGTCCCACTCCTCACTCCTTTTCCTCATCATCCCCCACTCTAGATCCTTAGTCTTTCCATGTCTGTGATGGGAGTCAAATGGGCAATTTGAGTTTTATGTCCAGTGACTTTAGAGCCTCAGAAAAGCCCTGTCCTTCAAAAAAATGAAATTGGCTGATGTGTGAAATTTTTTTAATGTGGGGGGGGGAGCATCTTTCAATTTCACAATTAGATACAAATCTCAATATGCAAATACGGCTGAGGAAGAGAATACAGCTTTGAGATCCTTCACACTAAGTTTCAACCATTTTTTTTAGCATAGGGTTTGTGTTGGAAGAATTTGTAGATGCAAGGATAGGATGAAAAACTATCAAGGAGTGGAGAAAAGGAAGGCAGAAAGGGGAACTGTCAGTTTTGCACTCCACTGTGTCTGGCAAACTGAGGTTCAGAATCTGTTCTGTGCTAAATACCAAGGAAAGAGAAATGTAGCAGCTCCACTCCTTGGAATCTGGGTCAGTATAGCTTCAGTCTCATAAAATTTAGCTTGGATGGAACCATAGGGATCACGAAATCCACACCTTTACTTCATAAATGAGAAGAAAACTCAGATATAGAGAGGTTGACACTCATTTTCTTTGTAACTTCTTATGTGCTGTTTCATTGTTATGTTTCTCGGTTCTAGAGAAAATGTGGCCTTACAGAACTTCTGGGGAAAAAAGGTGCAGTTTCTAGGAACTTTCAACTTCATTTTGTGCTTACCCAGGCGGCTGAAAGATTCACGGGCTAAGGAAGCCTATCTCTGAGTCAGAGATGCGGTGGGGATTTCCAGCACTTATCATGGAGACAGGCCAGGTCTCCAGTTGACTCATTTCAAAATGCTAACAAGCCTGAGTCTCCGAAGTGAGTTCATTTTGTAGAGTCCCACGGTGACTGCTCAAGCACTGGCCAAACAAAAGCCAAGGCCTTCCCCACCAGAACACCTAAAGAGTGAAATAAATATGGGCATAGGAATCAGTTGGAGGCCTGTCTGAATTTCAGCCCGAGCTCAGTGAGGGTGGCCTTGCGCAATTCAGCTGGGCTCCTCTACTGTTTCCTCTGAGCCAGGCAGGGCAAGAATCTCTGCTTTACAACAGTGTGGTTAGGATGAGTGAGACTGTGGGCTTACAGAGTCTAGCGCAGAGATTGGCACATAATAGATACAAAAATAAGATAGGATTACTCAATGCATAATGCCCTTACTCTTTTCTAAACACACTGATATTCATGAGCTCAACTTTCTATTAGTTGGAATAGGATGGAGAGAGGGAAAGTTCGGGAAGTACTTAAGACTAAATGTCAGCACTCTCTTAGCATAAACATAGCTCTTGCAAGGTCATGGATTTGCAGGGCCCTGACCTGCAATGCCCATTGCTTGCTTTCTACTCTTTTCTATCCCTGGTTCCACTGATACTACAGGCACAGGCACACCAAAACCTTCCCAAACACTCACATGTGTGCCACCCAGCAGTAGAGAGGGGTTAACACTCGTTGAACAGCCCCAGTGCAATAGGGCACAGCAATATATGTATATATACTTCTTGCCCCTGTGATCCTCCCATACAGATCGTTCTCAAATACATTTCACGATGCTTCTTGGGAGGTCAGACTAGATGGAGCACAAGTGGTGGTCTCCTCCATGACACAACCACCCTCTGGGTCACATTCTCATCAAAACTATGTGCACACAAGCCTCTCTGTCTCATGCTATGCTCTCAAGGAAATGCAGGCTGAGACACCACCTACTCTGAGAGTTAACCTAGAATAATAGGTCTGTGGCGTGGAAGGGACAATAAAGAGTGTCTACTTCAAGGATGAGAAATAGTCTTCTGGGTGCTGCTTCTCTCCCCTGGCTCCTGTGACAGAAGTCACTAACTAATGGTGACATTCTTTTCCAGTGAGCCTAGACACAGCCCCAGAATCCTTATCTATGCTTCTTCAGACAACACTGTCAACTAACTGAAGTTGATGCTTGAATTGAGATTTGCTGCTGCCGTGGGTCCAAGAGACCCAGCTGGTTCAAATCGCAGTTCTGCCACTTATTACGTATGTAATCCTGGAACAACTTTCTAACTTTTATGAACCTCATTTTTCTCATCTATGCAACAGGCATAATAGTTTCTGTTCCACATAGTTATGAAGCATATTTAATATTATTTAAATCTTTTAAAATTATTTAATAGTTAATAATATAATATGCTAAAGCACCTAACAAGAAGATATTCGACACATAGGAGATAGTCAATAAATATAATTCTGTTCTTTTTCTTAAAAGACTTTATTTATATGAGAGAAAGAAGGAGAGAACACAAGCGGGGGGGGTGGGGCAGAGGAAGAGGGAGAGGGACAGATTCCCCACTGAGTGAGGGGCTCCACAAAGGGACTCCACTTAGGGGCTGGGCGAGGGGGCTGGATGTGGGAGGGAGGCAGGGGTTTCATGGGGTGGGGGGAGAGGGCTCCACCCGGGGGGATCCTCATGAGGGGGTTGTCAGGGGAACTCCATCCCAGGACCCCAAGATCATGACCTGAGCTGAAGTCAGAGGCTTAACCAACTGAGCCACCCAGGTGCCCTTCCCCTCTCTTTTATTTGTAAATGCAATCAACAGATGAAGAGCAGACACAATTATTTATTGGGTAAAACTGGCCAGTAAACTCCTACCATTATATTTTACATCTAATTAAAGGACATAGTTCATACCTCATTCCTCATTGTGGTGAAGGGCAAATGAGATAATGGATGGACCTTAATAGTTTTCAGTCATAGTATTAGGATTATTACTAATGTCAAATAGTAATAACATAATTACTTATATTATTTCAAATGAAAAATTCTACAGTTTGTAAGTATATTAAGCATACCTCTTTATTCCATATTTTGATACTTCGACATATTGGGGCCTTGCATATACTTAAGGGACTGTTCCTTCCATGGCTAGCCAATTCCTAATGATAATAAATCACTTACCTGCTAGCATACCTTTCATATGCAAACCAACGGATCCAGAGCCTATAGCCCCCACCATCTCCCTGACCTTGGGCTCTCACAATCTAGGTGACAACACCCCTGCCCTCATCATCCCAGGGCCAGGTACCAGAAAACTAGGGATAGCTCCTATGCCTCAGAGCCTCCTCAAATCATTCAAACTAGCCAATCCTAAGCATGCTTACCCTGCCTCCCCTGTTTCTTCCCATGTTTATCTGGCTTTCGCTGCCACTTGGCAGCCCTGGTACTCCTTCCCCCTGCCCCTGCAAACCTGCCCCAGGGTTGTGGTATTATTCACTATACCGAATAATGATAAAACCTACCTTTTAAAATAGTGGGGTCAAATCACCTACCTAATTAATGGGAAAGCCCTCAGTCCCTTCTTCTATCACACTATGCTGCCTCCCATCTGGGGCATCAGACAATCCCAACCACCATCTACAGGATGACAAGCCCAAGGCAGAGTCTGTTAATAAACAAAGGCTGTCCGAGGAGTTCACCAAGCATCCTGGGGTCCTGTTGTACTGTAGGAAGGTGGAGAAGAAAGAAGTTAAATAATTCTTAGGGTAGCTTTCTTCACCTCTCAGCTCTGAACCCAGTGATGGAGGGAGGAGCTGGAGCCCTGGATATAGAAACTAGAACAGTTGTAGCTCACCAGAACCAAAGATTTATTCATAAATGTCACCAACCAGTGATTACATCAGAGTAGAAACATTAGCGCTGAGAACATGGCTAACAGGGGGTAGACCCAATGAACTGTGAAAGGTCATCAGTCTGTGAATCTGAGTTGATAGATCCATCCTCTAAACTAGAACCAAGTCCTTTAATAATTCTGCCAGCACTTTCCTCAATTTTTAATGGATGGGCTTAATTTGTTTAATATCTATACTTACTTCACAGTAATAAATTCTAGTAGTTCCCCTCTACTAACAGCACAAGAAATATACCAGAAGATCAAAAGGACAGCCAACAACAAAGAATATAGCCATATGTGTAATTATGAGAACCAGCAAACAGAGAATTTGACAGGTAAATGATTTATAAGAAAAAAATATGAAAATGATCACACTATGAGTTTTGGACGTTAGACTTCTATGAAAATGGAAATTCAGACCTGGAATGGGTCTTAGATCATGAAATATATATTTTTTAAATTTTATGAATAAGGACACTGAAGTTCACAGTAGTTAAATCATTTGGATTAAGATAAAGCAGCTAATTAGTGAGAAAGATATTGATGCTTCAAAGTCTAGAAATTTGAACCCACTTTATGATAACTGCGTATCACAGGTAACATTTGGAGAAAAAAATAAAAATTCTAATAGGAATCTTTAATTTTATTTCCAGTTGTTTAAGCCCAAGAGAAAACCAATATTTTAGATAATATTTTATATGATAATTTAAAAACTGAAATGTAGAAATAAGATTTCCAAAGTCATAATTCATAATCAAAATTGTCTTAAAATGAACACTCATTTCCTCAAAGGGATTACAATATTTAAAAATCTGTATGTAAAGTATAGATTTGTCAGTAGGGTAGAGAAGACTTGAAATTATCAAACTAGAAAAGAATATAATCAGTTTCTGGACTGGTGTATAGATTCCTTAGGTAAAAAGTATGCCTGCCCTCTACTGACCCCCTAAAACCCTACTTAGTGACATGTGGTTTATACCAGAATGCACATAAACCAGAATATATTTAGGAGTTGGTCTATTTCTAGTCACACAAGTTTTGTTTCCTAAATAAGACTTCAGATTACCATTTTGGTTTGTTCCCAAAAATTTCAGCACTCCATATGGTTGAAGATGCAGTCCCATCTTCTTAACAAGACCTTGTGTGAACTGTGTACAGTACTGTCTTCAAACCATTCGCTCCTATGCATATTCCATGGTGAAGAGAAATGCAGGGATTATGAGGGAGGCAGGAAATGAGAAAGACAGGCATGTTCCAAAGTTGAGATTCTGAAACTGCTTTCCAAATTTTCCAATGTGAAAATTTCTTTAGTTTGCAAAAACTGTTATAAATGATATCACAGAACATACACATTCAGCTTATGGAGAGTCACACAGTATGGTAGTTATCCTAATTACAGCTCAAAAACCTACTATGGTAGATTTTTTTAGTGCATCAATAAGAATATTATAGTTGCAATTTTATCTTATCTAAGAGAATTATTTGTAAAGCTACATATATAAGTACAAGCTATGCATAAGTCCATAAAAGGCTCAAAGGGGATGTATTAAAATTACTTTGATATATGAGAATAAACCTACCTGTTTATGAGTGATCATACAGAATTTCCTTTTTGACTCTTCTTCACTTACAAGTTTAATGATCAATTTTACTTCTATTAACCAAACAACTAGCAATTATCAACACTTGGGTGGAATTAGTTTCAGAGGATAATACAAAAAGGTAAGAAAATAGGCTATGTCACTAAGTTTTCATAATTCACTTGAAACCCTGGTTAAATGACTCAATGATCAGGGCTACCAACGGCTTGCTACAGCACAAGTCTGCACAGTATTAAAGGGTTACATGTTAATAGTTCATATCCGTTTTGAGAAGAAACCATTTTGGGTGGCCATTATTCACTTAAGAGTTCACATACCTCTAATCAGCTTGCAGATAATCGCTGTGTGCATTAATCTTATAAACCAAAATTAACTAAAAGCCTCTGTAGTATTCTTCCCTCCAAAACATTTTCCCTCCCTATTTTATTATTCATGGTTATAAACTACTGGTGAATAACAAGTGTTTTTCAGATGTTTCTTACATTAATAAATAGGTAGGTAGGTAGGTAGACAGACATGAATAATGTACAAAAATCTAAAAGAGAAGGTGAACTAAGAGGTATTATTTATATATCAAGGAGCAATTCTTTTGTAACCTGCTCATTTTGATGTCTTTTCAATATTCTTTTTTTTAAACAAATTCATTCAACATCTTTTATGATACTTTTTCAAGTGAAGTTACTTTTAAAAAAAATTTATTTATTTATTTGAGAGAGAGAGCATGAATGGGAGGGGCACAGGGAGAGGGAGAGAGAATCTGAAGCAGATTCCACACACCCATGAAGTTCATTTTAAGCTGTATTTAACTTACTGGTTGATCTACAATCAACTTGAGTTTTCTTTTTTTTAATTTATAACGAGAATGAGAGGAGGAGAGAGACCACTGACAGAGAGCTTTCCATGTACCTGAACCCTTCACATCAATATCTCATTTACTCTTCAAATCAAAGCTATGAGATATGTCTTATATTGCCAATTTACTTAGGAGAAAACTGAGGTCCAGAGAAGCTAAGCAGTTTATCTAAGATTATATAGTTGATAGCTGGCTATGTTGAATTCAAAGGTTTGTCTGGATTTTAGGCATAACCAGATGCTTCACTTGGCCATTCGAAAAAACAAATCAAATCAAAAGCTCCCTTTGAGTGGTTCCAATTCCTGATAAGATTTTCCAGAACAGACTACAGACTATATAAGGTCAGTTGCACAGGATAATTTGCTATACACCAGCATCTTTTTAGATGACCCCATTATACATCTCTGCAAAAAAATATGTGTATTAAAAATTAAAATATTGTTTTTAATGCTCATGGGCATCATACTCTGTTAAAAATGTTCTTCTGAGCTAAATTATCATTAAAGTATTTCAATCATTAGCAGCACACAACTGAACAAAACAAATTAAATGCATTACACATTTTGACACATTCTTATTCAACCTAAAAAGCAAAATTTATTGAAATCTAATCCTTTAATGAAATGCATGGGAAGGATGGAGCAGCGCCCTAATTAAAGGAGTCTTGACAAACACAAACATTTTGCATCTCCACTTTTTTCCCCCACCCATGGGATTTTTATACCTTGAGAAAATGGTCAGATTCAATAAGAGCTGGAAGATTTTTTTTTTTTTAAGATTTATTTATTTATTTATTTGACAGAGATCACAAGTAGGCAGAGAAGCAGGCAGAGAGAGAGAGAGAGGAAGGAAAGCAGGCTCCCGGCTGAGCAGAGAGCCCGATGTGGGGCTCGATCCCAGGACCCTGGATCATGACC
>ML107451.1:0-10704 GCA_003697995.1 Taxidea taxus jeffersonii | reverse complement strand
TACTTTACACACTGATTATTTAAGGAGGCTTAATTTGCAATAAAGTGTTCATCTACCATAAAGAATAAAACTACTGAACCATAAATCTAAAACCAATATACTCCCCATAATAAACATTAAACAAACAATAACACAAATAAAACCCCTCAGTGAGCTCCTGGAGATCACAGCCATGCCTCTGTTCCCAGGCTGCCTGGCCCAGCAGGGTCACACGTATGCTGTGGATGAACCCACAGTCCATCGCTGGCCTCCTTAGGCTTCACATGCAGCTGGTCACTAGAGCTATAAAAACTATCCAGGGGAAACTGAACACCTTTTCCTTCTCCCATAAATCTCCCAGTAGCAAGTAGAGATAACCCAAAAATTAATCGATCATTTAATTCAAAGATTAATTTGCAGCATCTAAATAATTTGAAGCTGTCACTAAAGACCTTAGTTGAGAGGATTCAGAACTATCACTCTGAACCCAGGGTGAATATTGGTTTATGTGGGGAGTTTTGAAAACAATTTCCTCAGTCCTTACCAACTGTATCAGAATCTCAGGAGTGGGATCTGAGCATTATTTTATTTTATTTTATTTTAGTCAATACACTTTAACTTGGATACACTGTGAGAGCTAAGAATCACATGTTTAGAGATAGAAGTTTTGTCAGGTAGGTCCTTCCCCTCACCCCTGCTTTTTTTTCTTATATTTTTTACCCAGCCTAGCAGAATTTTTTTCAGTTTCAAGTGACAGAAACCCAATCTATTTAGGCTCAAAAGAAAATCTCCTCACATAACTAAAGTCAGGAGTAAAACAGGCCCCAAGACTGAGAGGCACAAGGGGCTTGATGACCTCAGAATATCCACCTTTTGAGTTCCTCTCCCACTTGATGCCCTCCTGGACCTGTTTTCTAGCTTAAATTCTATGGTCAGTCATCTCAATCATTCCCTGGCCTATTCCTTTAACTACTGTGTTTCTCACATGACAGGCAGCTCACAGGCAAGGCCATAACTCCACTAGTTTGAAGCTCTGCTTCTCACCTAGCCTGTACAGTGAATATGGCCAAGGAAAACATAACAGGTCCCACCTTCTGACAGGTCTTACCTTAAATCAGTGACCCCAAAATCTCAAATGGTTCTGAATTCGGTGTAGCAATCATGTCACATTTCTCTACTCCATTCACCTCCCATGTTGCTGGTCAACTAAATCATACTTTCCCTTTCCTTTGTTCCTCAAATTTCTAACACCTTGTCCCCCATTTTACTCTCATCCAATGACCTTGCTTCCTACTTTACATGAGAACTGAAGTAGTCTGAAGACAACTTTTGCAGGCTCTCAGCACCATATCCACCCACCAACCAGCACTGCATACCCATGCTCTGCCTTCCTACCTTTTCCATGAAGAAACAATCCAGGCCCCTATCTAACCCAACCCTCCTCTTGCATATGAGATCCTGACTGGGATGGTTAATTTGATGTCAACCCGATTGGGCCTTGGTGCCCAGATATATGGTCAAACATTATTCTGGCTATTTCTGTGAGGGTGTTTTTGGATCAGATTAACATTTAAATTGGTAGACTTTCAATAAATCAGATTGCTCTCCATAATGTTGGTCAGCCTTATTCAATCAGTTAAAGGCCTGAATAGAACAAAGAGGCTGACTTCCTCCAAGCAAAAAGGGATTCCACAGCAGATGGCCTCTGGACTTGAACTGCAACATTGGGTCTTTGCTGGCTCTTCAGCCCGATGGCCCACTCTGTTAATTTTGGACTTGCCAACTGCCATAATCATGTGAACCAATTCTCTATAATATACATATATATTACACACACACATGCACACACACACACACATACATACACACATCCCTTATCTGTCTGATTCTCAGGAGAACCCTGACTAATATACAATGCCTTTCATTAAGGCAAGAAATTGTTTGGAAATTCTTACCTCTCTGGTGTATATCACCATTTTTTCTTTCTATAGGATCCTTCCCATTTGCAGTCAAACATGCTGTCATTTCTCTTATATGTATTTAATCTAAAAATAAAACATTTTCTTAATTAAATGTCCCCAACCAGCTACTGCCCCCATTTTCTGATTCCCTCCGCAACAAAACTTTTTGAACAAATCTTTGTTGATTTATCCGTAGCCACTGCCTTCCATTTCATTCCTGCCTTTTTCCATCAAGCCTCCCTCAAACAGGTTTTCAGCTCTGCCACTCCACAGAAGCTTATCTTGTTGAGATCAACAATGGTCTCTAACTTGCTAAATCCAAGAGTCCTTTCTTGGTCCTCATCTTACTTGACTTGTCAGCAACATTCAGTACAGATCATCAGTCTCTCTTCCTTGACATGATTTCTTCACTTGGACACCACATGCTCAGGGTTTTCTTCTACCTCACTGATTGCCCTTTGCCAGTCCTCTTTTGCCTAACTTCTGAATGTGGGAGTACCAAGGCACAGCCCTTGGTCCTTCTGCTCTTTCACACCTACACCTTACTCTCAAATACTCTTATTGTTTTACTTCTCTACCTATATTCCAATGACCCACAAATGTATATCTCTAGCCCAGATTTCTCTCCTGACTTTGACACTCAAATATCCAATTGCCCACAGGGCACATCCATTTAACTGTCCAAAGCTAAGCCATTGATCTTCCCTCCCAAATGTACCCAATCTGCAATTCTCTACATGAACTCATGGCAATTCCTTCCTTCAGTCATCAACAAATCTCTCTTCCAGGAAATCCTGACAACTCTACGTTCAAAATATAATCAGCTTCTGACTATCTTCACCACTTCCACTGCCAAAACCCTGTCAGACCCATGTCACGATCAATTCTTAAGCTCCCATTGGTATCTGGCTTCCACCCTGCTCTCTATGATGCAGGCAGAGTGATCATTTTAAATCATGAATCAGACTACCTGATTCCACTCTTCCCAATACTCCAATGGCTCCTCATTTCCCTAGGAAATAAAGCCAAAGCCTTACAATGGTCTTGAAGGCCCTTCACAATCTGACTACTTGGTACTCCTCTGACCTGATTTTCAACAACATAATGCATTGTTAGTTATTTCCCACAATGCTGACTAGTTCACCTCACCCCAGAGATACCAGGCATCCGTCACCTTTCCATTCATACACTGGAACACTCTTTCCACTGACATTCAGTCTCCTCCTCCTTGATTCTTTCAATTCTTTGCTCAAATATTACCTCCTCAATGATGGCTAAACTTATGACCCTATTAAAATTATAGCCAGCCCCACTTCCAGATCCCTCATCTTCTGCTCTACTTTTTCCATAGCACTTATTCACATAATATGTAATTTACTTATTTATTGTGTTTGTATTTAGTGTCTGTCTCTGGGTTCCACAAGTGCAACTTGTGTGTGTGTGTGTGTGTTTCTGTTTTGTTCACTGGTGTTTCTAAAATAATGCCTGGCACATACATGATACTCAAGAAATATTTGTTGAATGAATGAAGAAGAATGATGGTCAGCTATCCTCTCAGATGTTTTTGTTGTTGTTTATTAGGTAAATTTTCTCTAATGTAGACCTGCTTCCTTGTCCCAAGATAGGACAAATGGCAGCTAGCCATTTTGAGGCTCACATCTTTATAACTCTAGAACCAGGGATGAATGGGATCTTCCCTGTCAACTGCAGTTTGAAAAATTCAAGTGGAAGACTCAGGTCATATGCCTATCCTTTAACCAATTACTTTGACCCAGAAGACATATCTTGTGAAAGGATGGCAGATAACATTTATATATAACATAAGATATTGGTGAAAATGTGACATCTGTGAGAATCTCCTGAGTTGGCAGTTACCTCAATTTACTTCTAGTAACCCACCCATCACTCTTTCCCTTTTCCTAATAAAAACCATGAAGGTAGAATTGAAGGAAAAATAATGTCTATGCATACAATTGCAAAGATAATTATACAAAGATAATACTCTAGCAGGGCATCCCACAGACACTGCATATTCTATACATCCAAAAAGTGGACTCATTCTCTTAGCCCCAAACCTAATCCTCCTAAACAGTCTCTATCTTATGGAATAACCCAGTTCCAGTCACTTAGACCAGAAGCCAAAGAGTCATCCTTGCACCCTTCCCTTCCCTCCATCTACATGTACTCCAACGCCAAGTCTTAGTAGTTCCTACTGCTAAGAATTTCTTTAATTTAGCCCCCCCTTCAACACTTATCTTTCTGTGCTTTATCTCTATCCTAATTATCTATTATACTACACAATGGAATTGTTTGATTATTTATGTGTCTTTATAGATTTTGGTTTCCTTGAGGACAGAAACTGACTTTTATCTCTATACATAACCAATCAATATTTGTTTTTGGTCCTCATCTCACCTGACTTGTCAGCAATATACAGTATAGATCATCAGTCTCTTTTCCTTGACATGATTTCTTCACTTGGACACCCCACTCTCAGGGTTTTCTTCTACCTCACTGAAAAGAACATACAAAAGGGAAAACTATTGGATTTAAGAGATAGGGATTGGGGTAGAAAATCCATTTCTTTTGCCTTTATGATTGTTGGGAAATTCATATCAGTAGTAATAGCTGACACCAGTAGCCTCAATTTTTCCTCCCAGCGCATGTCACAGCCTTCTGGAATCATGTGAAAGAAACCAAGTAGGTAAACATGGACAAATATAGGTGTTAAGCAATAATAAAGGGGGGAAATGTGAACACTGAAGATTAGGATTGGGACCTATTTGTACATACCTTCCTGATTTAGTTATAAGCTATAAGCTCCTTGGAAGCAGAAATAGTATTTTATTCTGCTTTCTGCTCAACTCAGTGTTTTCCATATTGTAGGAGTTCAATAATTATTCACTGAATAGTGAATACCTCTCATTTCCTTCAAGGGTCTGAGCAAGGAAACCTTTTCACATTCATCCATCTGCCTCCAAAACTATTTCTAACCCTCCACTAACCTGTGGAAAGTCTTACCTCAAATAAATAGCAGAGCCAGCATTCAAACTCCTCATCTCTCTGGTTGTAAATCTCTTACTCTTAAACAGTACTGCCATATTGCCACCTGAAATATTCTGAATAAACATGGGTGGTTGAATACCTCACCCTCGTCTATTTCACTTTCGTACCAAGAGTCTCATCTGATTTGTTTTTTGAAGTGGTCTTCTTGTCTCTGATCTGAGTTCTCGGGACATGCTTAGATTTCCAAATGTCCTCACCCAATCCCATTCAAACAACTCTTTTCTCTAATTCTCAAAAAGAGTGTTGTTCTCAGTCTTCAGGAATAAGATGTTTCTCATGGCCCTGAACTCACTACAGGATTCAGGGTCTTATAATCATTATATGTGGGGCCTTTAAACTTCTCTTATAGTTTACAGGGAGCCTAAGAGTAATTCCCAATAACTGGCTTAGCTCTAACACTATGAGCTATGAGTCATATTCTGTGTAGTCCAACTGTGTATGTCAGGTTTCCCAGCATTTTTTGCCTAAAAAGAAAATTGCCCACAGGCTTTATTGTCCATATGATGATGAGCATTAGTTCTATTTAAAGACATTTCTTTTTAATGTATTTAAATTATTAATGTATTACTTACTGACTGCCTACAATATACCAGGCATTTATTTCTAGGTACTGAGGACACAGAGATGAATAAAAAGCAGGCTCTGATTCTCATCCTAGGTACTGACACACTACCAGGGAGCAATGCATATTGACTAATAACTACAATACATCGTAATGTGAATTCTGAGGTGCAAGCCTGGAGGAGGAGATGGTAAACTTTGCTTGGGAAAGAGCTGGAAAAACTCCAGAAAGGTGCAGCTTTTATGTTGGACCTAAAAGGGCAGAAAAAAGGGTATTGCAATGAAGTCAGAAGAAGACATACTGTACTTGAAGACATGTACATTCTGTATAGCTAAAATGTGTGTAGTTTGAGGGGTTAATTTGAGAATGGCAATGTCCCTATTCCCTACAGAATCAAATTATTTCCAAAGCGATTACCTAGTCTGACTTCCTTATTTACATGAGAAAACTGAGGCTCAGAGAGAATGAGAAATATTATCATGCCATTTCCTCTCCTGTGGGAATTTCATTATTTCTGATCTCACAAATATCATGATCTTAGTTGTTCTCTTCTAGTAAAAGTGAATTTCCTAAGTTATTTTCTGAATCTGTTTGTAATTGCAGCATTTCAGTGACAGCCTGGAGACAGTAACTGGAGAAGTTACTACTACTGTGGATTCTTCTTTACTTGATCTTACCAAGGCTTCAGAGACCTGTGAAAAGTAAGCTCTAGAGGTACCTGAAAGTCTAGTCATTTTTCTAAAGTCAACCTGTGACAGACAGAAACAATGTCCCTGTATGTCTCTTCCCTGTTTTTCCTTCTATTGATAATAAATCTGTGTTAAAAAAAAAAGAAAAGAAATCTGTGTATATCATAATTGTTAATAAAACTGTCATTGTTCAAATGACATTGTTGAAAAATAATGATCAATTTTAAATGATTAACTTAGCATTATTCTAAATTTGCTACACGGATCATAAGATGTCCTACAAATCTGAGTTATCTAAAGGCCCTCTTACTCTATCATATAAACAGTGCTTGAGAATCTATGGTTATGTGTTCCTTTTTCTAAGACATGAACAATTTTTAAAGTCCAAAAATAGACACTAGTTCAGTTTTTGGTTCTATTTGGCCAGCATTTCTTCTCAAACATGACTGTTTTAAAGAGTACAAATACAGAGTTTCAAAGAGGGACTGAGTTATCTTAGTCCCACTAAAGCAGATTGAGGAAACTGACATGAATCAGTCACTTTAGCTCCTAAAAAAGGAAAGACTAGCCCTTTAAAAATATTACAGTTGCTTATAAAGTGGAGCATAATTTGCATATATCTTCCAATGTAGTGTAATTAAGAACATTTTAACGTACCTCTTCAACTTCATTAACTTATATTTGGAACTAAAGAAACTTTCTATAGTAAATGTCCAGTGAACAAAGGGAAAAGCACAAGAACAAAGTGGTAAAGCAACCACTGCCTAAGAAGTATATCGCAATATAGCTGGGTTCAAACATAAATCATAAAATGAGAAGGAGCCTTGCTAAGATGACTTCTAACAAGACTATTCTTGTTAGATCCATCCCATAAAGTCCAAGTCCCCCAAGTAGGGCCATTTTGTTAAAAAAAAAAAAAAAAAAGACAATTAGGGAAGATGAATAAATACAAAAGAAGAAGAATCAATCAGTGAAGAGATGAAAAGTTAGGACTGGATCTTTGTCAAAGAACATAAGCACTATTTACAGAACTGTTATCCACAAATGTCATGGCAATGGCACTTCCTCTTTTTGACATAATACTGTACCTCTCTGGTAAAAAAAAAAATGCACTCAATCCTTAGCTCAGAAATAAACTACTGAAGTGTTTTCCCCTCATTTTTATTAGTTGAGTAGTTGAAAACAATATTCAATGTGGCACAAAGAAATCTAGGTCTACTTGAGACCTAAAATGAGTAAAATCTGAGTAGCACAGTACCGCATATTATAGCCCAGATTGCTTATGCTTATTGCTTATTGTTGGAGAGTAAATAGCTCTGAAATCACATTGTTATTATGGCTTTACTCCATGGGCCCTAAGAATACTATGGGATTTGATTTCCTGTACCTTTCTTTTTTTGGTTAAAATATCCCATCTATGGAATAAGTTAGAAAAACTGCGTAGTGGCCATGTTATCCACAGCCAGAAGACTCAATCCACCTGCAGTGGGTGGGTTCCATCTCCAAGGCCTCTCTGTATGGTAACTCTAGAGATTAAAATAAGAGGGGGAAAGTTCTATAAATAAATATGGAGAATTTCAGTTTAGAAAGAAAACACTGATTTGAATCAATTCCTTTAGAAAAATAAAATTTTCAAAGCCTTTGCCTTTGGATTCCTTCCCTTAAGAAGTAAGTGCCATTTTAACTTCAAAATATGTCCTGTTTTTAGAATTGGGGTATGAAGCTATGTACTATTGCCCACAAATGCATCAGAGTCACAAATGCTGTGGTCAAAAGTCTTTACCCTTCTTCAGTTGACTGGTGATTTCATATGTTCTAGAAATATTTTTATCTTTTGGCATGATGCTCAATACCATATGGCACAACACACTGACAAGCAAAAAGGGTAGAACTAGTTTGAAATATATACACATATATACACACATATATTTATACATTTATATATTCACACACACACACACACTGAATGTATAGTGAAAGAATTTGCATGTATGCCTGCAAAGAAATATAAGGGCAAAGTTACACATTCTGCATATAGTACTGAGATTCTTTGTCCAGGAGAAAATGGCCGTTCAAAATCCAAAGCAAGATTGAATGTTCACTATAGGCCTGAAAGCATTCAAGAGACACATCAAGAACCACTACGCTTTGTGACATCAAGTAATATTTGAACTGTCTGTAACACTTCCTCACACAATATTTAATGCTGCTTCTATAAGTGCAATAATAACTGCAGCAATGACATGTTCAACAGCTTGGGGAACCCACTTCTGAGGAGTGTTAAAATGGGAAACACACCCAACTGTCTTCAGTTGACTCCCAGAGGGTGAAATAGCCTTCCCCTTTGATTCCAGGTTGCTTCAACATTGTCTTCCCTTTGAAAACAGTGATCCTGAATCAAATTTACAAGTTTTCAGAAAGATTAAGGGATGGCTCTCAGCCTGCTTAATATTTTTTGTGGTCAGGAAGTATGCTCTTCTAGAAAACAGAGGAAAAGCTTCTTGACCATGATTTCTTGGACATGACACCCAAAGCACAGGAAATAAAAGCAACAATAAACAAGTGGGACTACACCTAACTAAAAAGCCTTCTGCACAGCAAACAAAACAATCAATAAAATGAAAAAGCAACCTACAAAATGGGAGAAAATATTTACAAACCATATATCTGATGAAACATTCATCTCCAAAATCTATAGGGAACACGTACAACTCAAATGCAAAACAGATTAAAAATGGACAAAGGAACTAAAGAGACATTTTTCTAAAGAAGACGTATTAATGACCAACAGGTATATGAAAAGATGTTCAACTACACTAATCATCATGGAAATGCAAATCAAAACCACAATGATAGCATGCCAGGATGGCTATTATCAAAGAACTAAGGGGCATCTGGCTGGTTCAGTTGATTAAGCGTTTGACTCTTAATTTAGGCTCAGGTCATGATCTCAGGGCCATGGGATTGAGCCCTGTGTTGGGCTCTGTACTCAGCGGGGCGTCTGCTTGAGATTCCCTCTCTCCTCTTCCCTTTGTCCCTCCCGCCAACTTGTGTAATATACCCTCTTTGTCTCTCTCTCACTCTCTCAAATAAATAAATAAATCTCAAAAAAAAAAAAAAAGAGGATAACAAGAGTTGGCAAATATGTGGATAAAATGGAACCCTTGTACACCATTGTTAGGAATGCTGGTGCAGCTACTCTGGAGAGTAGTATGGAATTTCTTCAAAATTAAAAATGGAACTGGGGCTCCGTGGGTTAAAGCTTCTGCCTTCGGCTCAGTCACGATCTCAGGGTCCTGGGATGGAGCCCCACATCAAGCTCTCTGCTCAGCAGGGAGCCTGCTCCCCCCTCTCTCTCTGCCTGCCTCTCTGCCTACTTGTGATCTCTCTGTCAAATAAATAAACAAAATCTTAAAAAAAAAAAAAGAAAATTAAAAATGGAACTACTGAATAATTCAGTAATCACACTTCTGAGTATATATTAAAAAAGAATTAAAATCAAGATCCTGTGATCTGCACTCCCATCTTCATTAAAGCATTATTTACTATAGCCAGGATATGGAAGCAATCTACGTATCCATCTACAGATAAATGGATAAAGAAAATGTGGTCTATACATACAATGAAATATTATTAACCCTTAGAAAGGTAGGAAATCCCACCATTTGTGATAACTTGGATGAACCTGAAAGGCATTATGCTAAGTAAAATAAGCCAGATGTAGGACAAATACTACATGATACTACTTACATAAGGAATCTAAAATAGTCTAACTCATAGAAGAAGAGTGTAGAATGAATGAACAATAACAGGGGCCAATGGGGAGGAGGAAACAGAAGTATTAGTCAAAGGGCATGAAGTTTTAGTTATACAGGATAAATAAGTCCTAGAGATCTGGATATCATAGTGTCTATAGTTAATAATACTGTATCATATACTCAAAATTTGCTAAGAGGATAGATATTTTGTAAAGCGCTCTTATCTCATCATCATCATCATCATAAATAAACACGGGAGGAAACTTGCATGTGATGGATATGTTTATGACAGTTTCATGAATATATATTTATCTACAAACTCATCAAATTATAGACATTAAGTATGTGCAGATTTGTGTATGTCCAGAGGAAGAAAAAAAGGGCAGGGTCCTATGTCATTTGTCCTAATCTCCATTGTATCTGAACATGGACTTGCAGTGAATCTCAAATCCTCTGCTGAATTATTAAATGAAAGGATGCAAAAGCCAGCATATAAGATAAGGAAAAAGATATTATTTTCTAATATTGTCCATCAAATGTGACTTTCACACAATCTAGTGCAAGAGAGATAAAACAGACTATTATTATCTATTTTTCTTAATTTTTTAACACATTCTTATTTTAAAGTCCTAATGTATATATTCCTGTCTTAATTAAACTAGTTTAATGTTTAAAAGTTGTATTGCATC
>ML107450.1:15089-28741 GCA_003697995.1 Taxidea taxus jeffersonii | reverse complement strand
AATGCTCCATTTATAACTTATTGTTATTCTGTCATTAATTAGTTAAATAAAATGTTTCTTGTATATTCATATTTTTACTTTAAAAATTCTTAACAGAAGTAATATATACTAATTTAATTAAATATTATTAAATGCTGAGTAACAGAAGTAGCAAACACCTCAACCAGCTCACCTTATGCATGGTTCCATTCCCTGAAAAACCAACAAACCTTTCTTATAAAACTAAACATACCTTTAACATATGATCTAGTGATTATGCTCCTTGGTATTTACCCAAAGGAAGCAAAATCTTATGTCCACACAAAAACCTGCACATGGATATTTATAGCAGCTTTATTCATAATTGTCAAAACTAGGAAGCAACCAAAATGTCCTTCAGTAGGTGAATGGATAAATCAATGCTGGTACATCCAGATAATGGAATATTATTTCATGATGAAAAGAAATGAACTATCAAGCCATAAAAACACATAGAGGTAACTTATATGCATATTACTAAATGAAGAAACCAATCTGAATATGGTATATACTATACAATGCCAAGTATGTGACATTCTGGAAAAGGCAAAACTTTATATAAAGACAGCATAAAAGACCAGTGATTGTCAGAGGCTGGAGGAAAGAGAGAGAAGAATGGGTGGAGCACAGGATTTTTAGGGTAGTGAAAATAATCCATATGATATTGTAACAGTAGGTACATATCATTATCACATTGGGTATGGTATCTTAGTAGGCAACTGAGATCCTAGAGTCCTAGTGATATTAAAATCACATGAAGGAAACTTAAGAAACATGCAGAACACATTCAAAAATTAAAAAGAAAAAAAAAGAGTAACAGCAATACAAGGCAGCATTTGCCAAAGACCAAATGAGAGAGGCAGATACTAAATGTTCTTTGAGTCAAGGACAGAGACACGTCAATCTGACTTGAGAATAAAAGGGTATGTTTCAGAGAGTAAACTGTGCTTAAGTTGGAGCCTTTATATGATTTAGGTAAGTGAGGAGAGGGGAAAGGACATCTTAGAATGTTCATGGCATGTCTATCCACAATGAATGAGTGGTTTGTCCACAGCTAAAGGAGAAACATAAAAGATCATCCTTCTGGAGACTCCATCCAGCCTTATTAATTTACAAGGCTTTAGTCTACCTGTGTGACTGTCCTTCCTGATAAGTCCTCTGCCGCCCTTAGCCTGTGAAAATCATAAAACTGCTACTCTACTTAAGTTATAACAGATAGTCTGCATCAAAAAACAGCTCATGCTTAATGTGAGCATTCCCAATGGGGCTATTTCAATCTCAAATTATATTTGCTCCAAGGAAAGCACACAATGAATCACAATGAAGGGGGGAAAAAATGCATCAATGAGTAAAAATAGCACTGACTGTCTTCCAAGTATACACAATTAAGAAGAATTCTGGGGTTATGAATGACTATGTTATAGGACATATGGGGATAATTTAGTCCATCTTTATTAGCTCTACGTTGGAAATCAACATTTCCACAAAGAACTTTTAAATCATTTCCCTATTGCTGCATTATGAGGGTCACTGAGGCCAGGGTTCCCTCACTTCAATTATAGCCAATGCTTTGTCTCTTGGTTTTCAGTTTGGGGCACAGAAAACTGCTGAGGGCAGAAGGCAGGCTTTGTTGTTTCCCCTGCCTCAAAGGCCAAAAATGGTAATTTGATTCAATTAAAAAGTACACTCATCTATAATATATAGTACAGATTTCTGACTTGCAACAAAAAGTTTAATCAAGCTAATTTAAAACTCTTCTGGATGTTTCAAATGCCTTCTGAGGCTATAGGCCTACTCCGTCTTTTTTACTGTCTGTCCAGTTGCCCAGGTAGAGCACTGAGAATCATGTCTTATTCCTCTGTCTTGTTTTCTCCTCAAATTCCTCAAATACAATTGGCCACCAAGAGCTGAAAATCCTACCTTCTTAGTATCTCTGGTTTCTGCCTCTCTTTCTGAGATCATGCTTATTACTGTAATAATATTCGTATTAAATGGCTTCTTGTCAGTTTCCCTGCTTCTAGTCACGTCTCCTAAGATGCTCATTCTATTAAACTGCTGGATGGAGTTTCTAACATTCACTTCTCCCTCTTCCCCACTATACTACAAGGTCCTGATGAGAGTCCTGTGTATTATTTCTCAATGCCCCCATGCATGTATGTTACATTATGAACAGAGAACATTTTCTTCAAATCTACTGTTTTTATCTCATTTTCATCTGAAACTTTTCTTTCTGAATCCCATCCAAATTTAACATCTAAACAAAAAGAAGTAAAAAATATCAATACTTTAAATAACATTTACTTGGGGTGCCTGGGTGGCTCAGTGGGTTGAAGCCTCTACCTTTGGCTCAGGTCATGATCCCAGGGTCCTGGGATCGAGCCCTGCATCGGGCTCTCTGCTTAGCAGGGAGCCTGCTTCCTCCTCTCTCTCTCCCTCTCTCTGCCTGCCTCTCTGCCTACTTGTGATCTCTCTCTGTCAAATAAATAAATAAAATCTTTTAAAATAAATAAATAAATAACAATGACAACAAAAATACATTTGATCTAAGATCTGTTTACTTCTTAATGCCTACAAAATGAGAGGAAAAGATCAAAATAATGAAGCAAATCATAAGCGAACTTATGAAATTGTCAAACCACATACTGTAACTCCAAATAAAAGGAGCCAGAGAACCATAATTTTAAGAATCTGATTTCAACCAAGGTGAAAGTTAGTTACAGAAGTAAAACACTTTTGAAACTCTTGAGCCCAATCAAGTGTTTTCAGAATTAAATGGGGGGAAATCATTCATGTTTCAATAATATTAAATAACAGCATAGTTGGAGATGTGGGTAAATTGTGTGGATGACAAGGATCAAACCTGCTATCATGCTGAAAACTGACAAAGGCTACCACTCATGGAGAATAAAGTAAGTTGCATGGCCAAATGACAGTTTTTCTGGTCTTTAAGAAAATGGCTGAGATCAAGAGTCAAGCACATTATGAAAGTACAGACCATTGGCAACTGCGAATACCCAAATGTAAATTAAACACCAACCAAAAACTATGGAGCCATTGGGAATCATACCCAACCCACCCTCTTACTTGAAGGCAGAGAATGTAATCAAGTCATGGAAAGCATCTCCCACAGAACAAGGTGAGCTCCAATCTGAAAGAGCCTGTCCCAACTAAAAGTTTCATAAAATATACTCAGAGGAAAGTCTCCCAACAAACAAGACAGGGGAGAGAAAATTTAACATAAATTTTCTTGATTATTCATAGACCAAATATACCCGCAAAATAAATAAATAAATAAAAAGACATATTGTACATAATGCTATTAATAAAATTGACCTAATAGAGTAAGTCTCAAAATCTGTGTTGCATCTGCATTACCAAGGTATTATACTTAAATGGTAGAGGCCAACCCCAACAAGGCCTGTGTAATCAGAGTTTATGAGAGTGTGATTTGGCTATTATAACATTGATTCTGAGATTCACTGATCTATAAATATATATCCAAATATTTATCATATAAAAAGAATGCATCTTATAATCAAATGTCTGTGAAACAAAAATCAACCATGTTTGAAGCCTAAATAAATAATCATGAAAAATCTCAATGAAGAATGGAAGTAGTGAACACGATATTATTTGATCAGAAATCAATATAATCCTAGGAATAAATAATAAAATAATCATAACTTAAAAACTAAAACAAAAACAAAAAAACAAAACCAACCACAACCAAACAACAAAAAAGTCTTTCAAATAATTCTTGGACCAATGATAAAATCAATATTACAATCTAAATTTTTAAGTTTCACTGAGATGTAATTCATATGCAATGTAATTCAGTGATTTAAAAGATATAATTTATTATTCCCCCATATATTTACAGGGTTATGCAACTATTATCAGAATCTAATTGTAAAGTATATTCATCTTTCCTAAGTGCAATCTGTAACCACTAGCTCTGACTTCCATTTCTCATACCTCATCACACCACTCCCTGCCCCCACCCATTAGCAACAACCAATATTCCTTCTGCTGCTATAGCTTTGATTATTCTAGACATTTTATGTAAAAGGGATTTTGTAATATGCAATCTCTTATGACTACTTTTTTTACCTTAGAAAAATGTTTTTAACTTTCACCCATGTTATAGAATTTGTCATTATGAAATTTCTTCTTTAGTGCTAAATAATATTCTTCGGTGTGGATATACAACATTTTATCTGCCAATTCATCAGCTGATAGACATTTAAGTTGTTTCTATTTTGTTTATTATGAATAATACTGCTATAAACACTCATGTACAACATATTGTACAAACATTTGCATGCAATTATCTTGTGTATATACCTAGGATTGCAATTGCTGTGTCATATGATAACTGTTTTTAATCTTTTAAGGGGACACTGACATTGTTTTGCAAAGTAGCTACAACATAATAAATTCTAGCCAAATGTGTATGAAGTTTCCAATTTCTTAATATCCCTGCCAATTCATTTTTTTGTCTAACCTTTTTATTATAGGCATCCTAGTAGGTGTAAAGTTATAGCTATTATGGTTCTGATTTACACTCCCCAAATGTTAATGTTATTGAGCATCTTTTTATGTGCTTATTGTCCATTTGCATAGCTTCCTTGAAGAAGTTCTATACAAACCCCTTGCTCATTTTAAAATAGAGCTACTTTTTTTTTGTTTAGTTGTCAAATTGTAAGTTTCTTTATATATGATGGGTACAAGTCCTTACCAAATATGTAATTTGTAATTTTTTTAAAAGTAGAACCCAAAAAGGGGCTTGAACTCACAGTTTGGTGATCGAGACCTGAACTGAGTTTGAGAGTCAGACACTTAACTAAGCTACCCAGGTGGCCCCCAAAATATATTTTTTTTCTAATTTGTGATTTATCATTCACTTTTCTGATAGTATCATTTATAGGATGTAAGTTGTTAATTTATAGGACATAATTTGATTTTGTACTTATCTGTTTTTTTCTTTTGTCACCTACCTTTTTCGTGTCACATCTAAGAAAACATTACCTAATCTTGTTTTTTTCTTAGAGTTTTATAGCTTTATCTCATACATTTAAGTTTCCAGTCCATTCAGACTTAACCTTGCACATGCTGTGAAATCCAACTTCATTATTTTACATGTGGATATCAGCTGTTCCAACACCATTTGTTGAAAAGACTATTCCTCTTCCATTGAACAGCCTTGGCATCCTTGTTAAAAATCATTTGGCCATAAATGTAAGGGTTTACTTCTAAGCTCTCAATTTTCTCCCACTGATTATATATATATATATATATATATATATATATATATATATATATATTTTATTTTTTTTATATTATCATACTATTTTGTTTATTATAACTTCGTAGTAAGTTTACCATCATGAAGCATGAGTCTTCCATATTTTTATTTATCAAGATGGTTTTGATTTTTCTGGGTCCCTTGTACTTGCATATGAATTTCAGGATTGTCAATTTTTGCAAAATTGTGTCCATTGTACCTGCTTAGAATAGAAGTTCTGCAAAATGAGGCTAGAGGAGGGTGGTGAGAAACACCAGAAGCCTACCTCTCCCAGTATGAAATCCTAACCCCAGAATGGGAACTATGGGACGAGTAAGCCATTCTCTTCTTGGCTGCATACACTTAAGGTACAGCTTCTACAGCATAGAGCCAGAGGGCTAGCTGGTGTTAATAAAGTGGAGCAAGGCTCCATTGCCACAGAATTTTTCTATTCTCTATGAGATTCAGCAAATTCTCTTGAATGAGTGTTTCTTTGTTATCTGCATGCCAACAAAACAATTCCAGACCAGACCAGAAATAGTTTTTTTTTTTCATCATTTTCCAACCATTACAGTTAAAGTTGTTTTGCTGGGGAAATAGTTTACTAAAGTCCTTATTCCATTATTCATGTAGTCCTGGCCCATGAAAATACTATTTAACAAAGCCAATGCAATTAAGCCAAAACTATATTCAAAGAAAAAAATTTGACAAATACAGACTCTGTATTTATTGATCTCTACCTAACCAACTTGTGAGGTTAACCAACACTCTCCATTTTCCCTTTAAAAACCATTGAATTATATCTACTACACCTTGAATGTGCAAAACTAGTTGTCTACTTTATTTTCCCTTTGACTTTTCTTAATTTTGAGTTGTGTGTTTGTCAAGAATCAAGACAAATCAAGTTGGTCAAAAAAGGTGTATCCCACCTTCCCCATTTAGAGGTACTTCTTACTTTAATAATATAATTTGTAGGGGCATGTGGCTGACTCAGTCAGTAGAGCATGCAACTCTTGATCTTGGGGTCCTTGAGTTCAAATGCCATGTTGGTCGTAGAATTTACTTTAAAGACAAATAAAATAAAATAATAAAATGAGCAGTTTAATATATGTAATATATATATTGTAAAAAGAGGGTTGTTTTTCTTAAAAATCAGCTGAACTTTTTACAAAATCTTAATATAGACAAGTTATTTTTCAAAAATACATACAATCTTCATGTTAGTAAGACAACTACAAAAGAAAGCTAAACTTCTTGGAGGAAACCTGATGAAAAAGAGTACAGTTTTGAAGGACCTCCCCCTAGAGTGCATAGAATTATTAAGGAAGAATAGTAAGTTTATAAAGAACAGATGGCCACCGCGTAAGAAATAATGGGATAAAGCAACATCATAAGTAACCAGATGTCATGCACTAAGAAGAACACAACATCATCTATGCAGTATTTCTCTCAGAAATCAACCTGAATATAATCAGGAGGAAATTTCAGACAAGTCCAAACTAGAGAGTATACTATAAATTAACTGACCAATACTCATCAAAAGAAAACAGAGGAACTTATCCAGATAAAAGAAAACTAAAGAAAGACATACAGCAACTAAATACAATATATGATTCTGATCCAAGAAAAACAAAATCATCATAAAGGACACTGTTTGGTCAATTGGCAAAATTGAAATATGGATTAGATAAGACAATACTATCTTATCAATGCTGAATTTCCTGAATTTGATAGCTGTGTCATTATGTGAGAAAAGGTCCTTGTTTTTAGAAAATAAATATTCAAATGTTTATGGTAAAAGGGGGTGTTACATAGGCAACTTCCTAAAAGTTCAGGAAAAAAAAAAACATATAGAGTGACAGTGGAACCAGAGGGAGAATTCTCTTATTCCTAAATTTGGACCATCTTCCAACATTTTATCTTTTGTACTTTCAGCTTATGAAATATATCTGAGTTATCTTCATCCTTTTCATCACAACTTTATGTTAACAAGTTTCTCTTGATAGTTCCTCTGGATATGTCTGTAGAGTCTCTTGACTGGCAGAAGTATTAACATTCCCTTGATCAATTATTTCTTCCCTATTTATCTATTTATCTATCTTATCTGATTTTATATAACTATTTCTTGTATGCTATATATAATTTGTTTTAATTGAATTCTACATCCAGTGTTATCACCTTTTTATTTCTTTGCTACATTTTCATCTTCATTGGTCAGTTACCTTTTCAGATTTTCCATGTTTTAAAACACTTTTAATTTATCACTGAGTGATGAGAGGGCAACTGTTTGTATAAGAATTGAAAAAACAGATGTGCAGGGACCAATTTCTGACAGAAGTGATGTGATTGGTCACCAATCATGATGCATATTTGTTATTTATTTTGTAATTTGTGAATTGAAGATCCAGCAACAAAGTTTGAAACTCATACCATTACTCCTAGTTAATATCTCACAGTAAGTGAAATATAAACCATTTTATTGAGGAACTTACGTTATTAAACAAATTGTGGAGGGTGCCTAGGTAGTTCAGTTTGTTGAGTGACGGATTCTTGATTTTGGCTCAGGTCGTAATCTCATGGGTGATGAGATCTAGCCCAGCATCAGGCTCCATGCTCAGCAGGGAGTCTCCTTGAGATTCTCTCCCTCTGGACCTGCCTTGCCCCCCTACCACCGTGTGTACATTCTCAATCCAAAATAAATAAATTGGGGTGCCTGAGTGGCTCAGTTTTTAAGTATCTGCCTTCCACTCAGGTCATGATCCCAGGATCCTGGGATCAAGCCCCACATTGTACTCCCCACTCAGCAGGAAGCCTGCTTCTCCCTCTCTCACTCCCCCTGTTTGTGTTCCCCTCTCTTGCTGTGTCTCTCTGTGTCAAATAAATAAATAAAATCTTTAATAAAATAGATCTTAATAAACAAACAAACTGTGATAAGTGAAATTTGTGCATAACAAGAATTGGGCGAAGTAAGAACTATGCTCAGTAGTTCCCCCTCCTTTTATTTCACTTTCAGTTACGCACAATCACAGCCCAGAAGTAGATGATCCTCTTTCTGACCTATGGTCAGGGGGTCACTTGTAGCCTAAGTCTACATCCTAGTGCTTAAATCATTCACCTCACTTCATCTCATCACATAAGCAATTGCCATCTCATATCCTCACAAGAAGTTAAAAGGTGAGTACAGTACAATAAGATATCCTGAGAGAGAAAAACCACATTCATGTAGCTTCTATTTCCTTATATTGTTATAATTGTCCTATTTTTTATCAGTCATTATTGTTCATCTCTTACTGTGCCTAATTTATAAATTAAACCTTATCATACGTTTGCCTATATAGGAAAAAACATTATGTGTATATAGGATTTTGAACTATCCTTGATTTCAGGCATCCCCTGGGGGGTCTTGGACAAAGGGGACTCTTGTATGTATATATTTGTAATTCCACATACTAGCTAAATTTCCTAATTTAATAACCAACCATTAATCACAATTGTTTTCACTAAGAGGACTTCTGCAATAGTTTTATTATTTTTCAAAAACAAAAATAACTTGCTTCCCAGGGAAAAAATATACACATACACACACAAAAAAGAAGGAAAGCATTACAGATAAAATATATCTAACATTTAGGAAAGAAATAGTCTAAATCTGTCTGTATTTTTTTTTTTTATTTGTTAGAGAGAGAGAGAACACAGGCAGACAGAGTGGCAGGCAGAGGCAGAGGGAGAAGCAGGCTCCCTGCTGAGCAAGGAGCCCGATGTGGGACTTGATCCCAGGACGCTAGGACCGTGACCTGAGCCGAAGGCAGCTGCTCAACCAACTGAGCCACCCAGGCGTCCCAATCTGTCTGTATTTTAGTTCAGATTCTTTGAAAAAGATTTTACCTAATTCAATCCAGAAAAATAAGAGTAAACACTATTCTCCACCAGATAACATTACTTTCTAATAAAACTGATTGAGTTTTCCACAAATACAAATAAGCTTCAAAATAAAATGAAAAGGAAATAAAATCAATAGACTGTAGAGTGCCTAAAAGCTCATTGCCAGATATTACTGAAAGGTGATTAAATGAGTGGCTAATTATTTAACTTGTTTTTAAGGACCTTTTACATAAAACACAAAAACTTTGTAAAGTGCTTTCTAGCTTAGATTTGATTCTTGAGCTGCTTAGGTTAAGAATAATCACTTAAGGCAAGGCCATAAATAAAATTACCTCATAGAGACCAAAGATCAAGTGAACAAAATTTACTGTTTATCTCATCTCACCTTCCTTCAGATGACTATAATTGGCTTTTCATCAGTTTTTGGTAATCCCAGTCTTCTGCATCACCAAATATTTGACAATTGCATCTAAAAACAAATATACTGATCTCTATAAAGTCCAAAAAAATCTCGTCATTATTTTATTTGTGAGAATTTTAATTTTAGATTATTTCCAGATCTTAGATTGTTGCCTTTTTAAGGTCAAGTCTCCGGGGACCTACCCATAGTTCCCGTGATAGGCAAACTATTCATCCTCATTCAACAGAGATGAAATGTCTTTGGAAAACATTTCATCAGCCTAATGGAAACCACCCACATGGCACCAGCAATCTATCTTCCTGAGAAACTCTGAAGAAGGCTACTGTATTTATAAATCCCAATTGTGAAAAAGATGACAAAATTTGCTTTTCAGCCTGCTCCGCTGTCTTACAGTCACAAAATAAGCTTTATTCTTAAATCATCTTCTAAAATTAAACTAAGCAAAATAAAACCCTTGCCTTTAACAGGGTTTGAATATTTTGTTACCTGGAAAGAAAAACACATTAAGCAGTTTGCACATTAGCAGAAAATATCTTAAACAAGAAAGGCTTTACCACCCATTGTGAAGAAAGGTATGGGGCCATTAATTTCATTCAACAAATCTTTTAAATGCCTATTATGTTAATCCCTGAGAGGATAATATCAGAGCAGGAAATGAAAATGGGAAACAGAAGCAATTACCCTGGAAAAGGGATAGGCTTTGCTTCTTAATCATTTTGATCAATAGTTGGGTCAATTATCACAAAGGTTCTACACATGAAAGTGCAGAGCAGGCATTGTTCACAGACTGAATAAATGTGTTACATTCCAATGCACTGTCATTTCATATATACTTCCCACAGAGAGTAACTAAATACAAACTGCTTCAAAAGTAGTGTATATGCATTTTAGGTAGCTCATCATCATCATAATTTCTGATTCACTGGACATCAAGATAACAATTGCTACTCAGGGAGGAGTTTGTGATACTCACTTGGTTATAAAAAGAGAACTCCATATTTTACAATGGTAAAAACCAGGGATACAACTTAGGAATGAAAGTTTTGATAGAGGAGGAGGAAAACGATTGAGGGTGACCCATGACTGGAGAAGATACAGCTAATATCAAAACATGTCTTTAGAAATATAGGCATGTATGAAGAAAAGTACACAAAGGGAGAGAGGACAAGAAAAAGGCAAGGCTTCAAAAAAAATCTACTGTTTCACTGTTACCTGTGAGGTTAATGCTGATAAAAAGTATATACTAAGTGGGAGGACTTCCAATTAAGCCTCTTGTAAGATATTCTCTTATTAGATTTAATAATGTGTGTCACCTGATCAGAGATGGAGAAAATGGAACATTAGGAATTTCTAGTAACTTTTCCGAATAAGATACAATCAAAAATCATATTTTAACATTAATGAATGTTTCATAGAAGAAATATAAACGTCTCCTTATGCAACTCTTTTTTTTTTTTTTTTTGACAGAGAGAGGCAAGCAGAGAGGGAGAGAGAGGAGGAAAGCAGGCTTCCTGCTGAGCAGAGAGCCTGATGTGGGACTTGATCCCAGGACCCTGAGATCATGACCTGAGTCAAAGGCAGAGGCTTTAACCCACTGAGCCACCCAGGTGCCCCATCCTTATGCAACTCTTTACAACAACCTATACTCATTAATTGATTTAGCTGCCTGAAGAAACTAATAACGTTGCAATTGAATAATGCACATTCAATGAATACATGCACATATTTGACCATGGAGTGTTCCCTACAGTAGACTTGAGGGTGTCTGCTTTAGGAAAGTAAGGCACTCTGACATCCTATTGACTTCCTTCCTCTTGATATATGTTTTGCTTGCACAGTGTAAGAGAAAACTCCATCTAACTTTGAGTGAGGTGGATCCAGTTTCTAAGAGATGTCACTGAATCTTCACAAACATGAAAATTGTGTTTGTTTGTTTGTTTTTTCTGGCACACAGAATAGATCAGATAAACTGAGGACTAAAATTATAAATCATAAAAAATAAGATACCTGAAATATAAAGGTACATTATGCTTTCAATTTAATCACTCTCATGGGTCATTTAACACCATTTGAAATGTAAAGCTTCATTTTTTTTTCAAAATTCACTCTTTTTTTTTAATTTTTTAATTTTTTTATGACCATATAATGTATTATTAGCCCCAGGGGTACAGGTCTGTGAATCGCCAGGTTTACACACTTCTCAGCACTCACCATAGCACATACCCTCCCCAATGTCCATAACCCAACCACCCTCTCCAGATCTCCCTCCCCGCAGCAACCCTCAGTTTGTTTTGTGAGATTAAGAATCTCTTATGGTTTGTCTCCCTCCCGATCCCATCTTGTTTCATTTATTCTTTTCCTACCCCCCAAACCCCCCACATTGCATCTCCACTTCCTCATATCAGGGAGATCATATGATAGTTGTCAGGTAGAAGACAATACAAGTGTTTCCTTTTTCTCAGTTGTGATTCTTCTTATCTAAAGCTTTAAAAGTATTTTTTTTTATTATTTTTTAAATAAGGACTGTTACAGGGATGCCTGGGTGGCTCAATCAGTTAAGCTACTGCCTTCAGCTCGGGTCATGATCTCAGGGTCGCGAGATCGAGTCCAGCATCGGACTCCTTGCTCAGTGGGGAGCCTGCTTCTCTCTTTGCCTCTGCCTGCCATTTTGCCTGCTTGTGCTCTCTGTCTCTCTGACAAATAAATAAAATCTTTAAAAATAAATAAGTAAATAAATAAATAAATAAGAACTTTTATAAAGATAATTTAGAGTCAGATTTAGAGCCATGTTTACAATTACCTTCATTAATTTACAGCCTGTCTTTTTGTGACGTTATGTGCCTTTTGGAAGAGTACAATCCCAGGCACATGTCACATGTGATGTGTGATATGAATGATGCTTCTGATTCCCCAAATGATATATTTTCTTTCATAATCTCTTCTTCATTTGTCATGGTTTCTCCCTTTTTGAACTCTTTAATCATTACAAATATAGTAATTTTATTATCTTTTATAAGATTGTTCTTTATTATTTCACTTTGGGATGTCAATTTTACTCTTACAGCAGCTACTGGCACTTATGATCATTCAATTAGTGTTTTGACTTATGACTCTAACTTTCACTTTTTTCTTCTTCCAAAGATAAGAGAGACCTGATCTAGGAATATCTTCTTGAAGAATCATTCTGAATTATTTTCTTAAGGCTTCAGGGATTTTTACAAGAGCTAGATCTGTTTGTAGAATTTATTCTGAGCCTGAAATTAACCCTTCATCTAACTAATGTAAATTTAGACCCAGTGTGCATGTGTGGTACTGGCTTGTGTGTATCACTTTTTTTTTTCCAAAAATATGTTTTTCTGCCCAATGCCTGAGGAGACTCAACAAAGTGTTTAACAGTGGGTAGAATTCGCTGAAACTATGAGCAGTTTCTCTGATTATGTTTTCACAGACTGAACAGTCCTTGCAGTCCCAATTTTAAGGAGATATTCAAATCCAGATATGTGCTTTGTCTGGATCCAAGTTCCCCTATTAAAGATCAAAACTCAAGCCTCAACATCTTAGGACCATCAGAGGAAAATCACAGTAATAAGCACCTGGTTTGGGAAATTTCCTCATCCACACCTCACCAAAAGACAATCAGCTGCCTCATCTGGCAAAGCCTCTTTCTGACCCCATAAGGAGCACCAGCAGGAAACAGTGAGAAACCCAGGAGTGCCAGGTAAACCAAGCAGACCAAAATTATACCTCAAAGACTCTGAAAAGTTAACTTTTACTGGGACCATGGCCCACAAAATCAGGTCAGTTGCTTCATGATAAACCTATAACAGGGTGTGTTTCTGCTAAGAAAAAAAAAAAGTCAAATTGGACTCAGATTTTCCTAAACATAACAGTAAAAATTGTCTAGGTTACAAGAAAAAAACACCTGTCATATCAAGAAACAAGAAAGTCACTACCTGGACATAAAAATACAAGCCACAGAAGCCAACACTGAGATGAATCAAATGTTGAAATTATCTGATAGGGATTTTAAAGGTAGTCATCAAAAAT
>ML107449.1:84434-131187 GCA_003697995.1 Taxidea taxus jeffersonii | reverse complement strand
AAACCAAAAGAGACTCTTAATGTCATAAAACAAACTGAGGGGGGTGGGGGGAAGAGGGGTTGGGAGAGGGTGGTGGGGTTACATTATATGTTTAAATAAAGTTAAAAAACAAAAGGGCAAATTAATGGATAAATCTAAATAAAAACTCCTTGCATAAAAGAATAACAAAATGACATTGTACAGTTAAAAAAAATACAAAATAAAACAATATTAAGAGCATACAAGTTGCAGGTAGGCAAATGTTACGAGGATTTTAAGGCTTGCTGCTAAATGTATGGTCTCAGGACTAGGCACTGGCACCAACTGGAAGCTTATTAGCTGAATCCTAGTCCCCATCCCAGATAGGATGAATCAGAATATGCATTTTTAACAAGACTCCAGATAATTATTATACAAGTTAACGTTTGCATAGTATTTTTCTAGAATCCGTGCATTGTCCAGAGTAAGAGCACCATGTATATAAACATTTGATTTTAAGAAGTCATAGAAGCGGGGCACCTGGGTGGCTCAATGGGTTAAGCCTCTGCAGCAGGTCATGATCTCAGGATCCTGGGATCGAGCCCCACATCAGGTCTCTGCTTGGTGGGGAGCCTGCTTCTCCCTCTTTCTCTGCCTGCCTCTCTGTCTACTTGTGATCTCTCTCTCTGTCAAATAAATAATAAAATCTTTAAAAAGAAAAAACAAGAAGAAGTCTAAAAGCCTACTGTTATCTCTGGGGTAATGATAAAACAAAAAAATAAAATAAAATATAATTTTTAAGCTCACAGAAATAAGTAAGTAAAAAGTACCAATTTCAACAAAGAAAGAGAGAAAAATCAAGGCAGTATAAATGTAAAGCCCTTGAAAATATAGTGGATTCATATCTAAATTTGCCAATAATTTATACTGTAAATAAAACTACCCTAAAGATTTTCATAATACATTTTTAAAAATCCAGCTATATGCATATTATAATAGATACATCTAAAAACGTAATTTCACAAAGACTTAAAGTGAAAAGATAAAAAAGGTATATAATGCAAGACCAAGTAAGAGGGGGAAAAACTGTTGTTGCTTATATTAACCTCATTGAGGCAAAAAGTACTGATGGAAATATATCATTTCTAAATTTGTGTCTGTCCAACAACATGTCATCAAATATGTAAAGCAAAGATTAAGAAAACTACAAAGACAAGGAAAATCCACAGAGTGGAAATGTTCACACATAACAGTGAAAAAAGAAAAAACAAAAAAATTCAGGAAGAATTTTTGTTTTTACTAAAATGGTATAAAGTCTAACTCAAAATGCCATAGGTTTGGAAATTTTGGAAAACAAACAAAAAAACAAAACCCTCTGAATAATCTACAATCAAAGAAGAAAAATCAAAGGAAATTAGAAAATATCCCAAACCACACAAACCTCAAAATTTATGCATGCAGTGATAAAGAGAAATTTATAGCCTAAAGTCTGTATTCTAGAAAAGACTGAACATTCATGAGTTAATAAGCACACAGCTAGTGACATTAGTTTACAGAGACAGAAGGAATATAATATTAAACAAAAATCAATCAAATGGAAAACAAGTGTATAATAAAGAGGACCAACAAATCAAAGATATTTCTTTGAAAGGACTAAAAAAGTGTATCAACCAGTCAAACTGATCAAGAGAAAAAAGACAGCACAATGTTATGAAACAGAAAAGGACATCTCTACAGATCCTGCAGACATCACAAAGAATTTTAAAAGGATATGATAAAAAAACTTCTATAAGAATCTATAAGAACAAATTTTAGATTAACGTAATTCTGATACTGAAAGCAGACCAAGACATAAGAGCAAAAATGTGAAGGTCAGTCTAACTCGAACACCGATGTAAAACTCTTACCCCAAAATAGCAAACTCAAACTAAGGACATATATTAACAACAACAATAACAAAATATATACATATACATATAAAAGTTGAGTTTATACTAGGAACCAAGATAGCTTAACACCCCCCAACAATCAAACGATACAAGAGATAAAAAGGAAATAATGATAAAATTCACCAACTTTTCATTTCACAAAACAGGAACAAAATGGAATTTCCTTATTTTGAAAAAGAATAGCTATTTAAAAATTTACAGAAAACATACTTAATGGACAAGTGTTAAAAGCTTTCTTTGAGAATATGGACAAGAAAAGATATGCCACTTCTATTTAATACTGTTTTTAAGCTGCTAGTTACTGAAGATAAGAAAAAAAAAAAAAATAAAATCAGAAAGGAAGAAAAAAAACCTATATGCTTTTAAAGGTTAAAGAAAAATCTACCAATAAATTATTAAAGTAATAAATGAGTTCAATAAGGTTGATGCATATAAAGTCAACATTAAAAAACTATTTCTAGGGGCACCTGGGTGGCTCAGTAGTTTAGAGCCTCTGCCTTAGGCTCAGGTCATGATCCCAGGGTCCTGGGATGGAGGCCCGCATCCGGCTCTCTGCTCAGCAGGGAGCCTGCTTCCTCCTCTCTCTGCCTACCTGTGATCTCTGTCAGATAAATAAATAAAATCTTTAAAAAAAATTTAAAATAAATAAATAAATAGCTATTTCTTCACAGCAACAGAGAATAAAGGTTTTAGAGGTACTATTTACAACAGCATTAAAAATATATTAAAAGAAATAAATTTTCAGAAACTACAAATTTGATCCATGTAAACCAACACTGCAACAGGATTTTTTGACAGGTTATTTTAAGATTTATATGGAAATGCAAGAAAAGCCATGTTAAACTTGAAGAAGGGAACTTGTAAGACTTGGAAGATCAAGAAAAGAATATAGTGTAGAAATAGACCACATATATATGTTATAAAGATGGTACCACAAAGTAGAGGGGAAAGAACAGTCTTTCCGGATGGGTGCTGAAATATCTGGGATGTATAAACAGCTGGGTAAAAATCAATTCTGACATCCTATAGCACACAGAAATGTCAATTTTAGCCAAATTATAGATAAATGTGAAGAGCAAAACAGTAAAGCTTACAGAAGATCATACGTAAGACTATTTTATGACCTCTAATTAGAAAAAGATATTATAAGCAATACATTAAAATGTATTGATCACAAAGGGGAATGGGAGATACAGGCATCCAGTTACTGAATGAGTAAGTCATGGGGATAAATGGTAGAGCACAGGGAATATAGTCAATGGTATTTTAATAGTGTTGTATGGTGACAGATAGTGGCCACACTTGTGGCGAGACAACATATACGCTTGTCTGTCTAATCACTAATCAACTAATCAACTAATTATGTGTTGCATACCTGATACTAATGAAACAATGTGTGTCAATTATACCTCAATAATTTAAAAAAAGATATTAGACTACACTAAAAAAAAATGCACTGACCATAAAGGAAAAAATTAAACTTGGAATTCATGAAAAATGAGAACCTCTGCTTATTGAAAGACATCATAAAGGCTCAGAGTAGGTGGTAGGATTTAGAGTACATATAAAAAAGAGCTCATATTCAAAATAATTTAAGAACTTCTACCACTCATTAAGAAAAAAACAGACAAGCAATAGGAAAAAAAGGACAAGAGACTTGAAGAGAAGGCCTCAGGAAAGGATACCTGAACAGTCAAAAGATACTAAAACCACACTGAGCTACTATTATACATCCATCTTCAGGACGGTCAAAACTGAACAGTCTGAGAATACCAAGAATAGAGACTATGTAGAATAATGATTATTTTTATGGACTTCTAGTGGAAGTGTAAATTGGTTCAATAATGGCTTTGGAAAACAGTTTGACATTATCTACTAATACTGAAACAGAAGCGTACCGTGGGTCACAAAATTCCAATCTTAGAATACACCAAGAGAATGTATGGTCATATGCACTAGGAGATGCACAATGACAGTCTCAGCAGTATTAATTATTAAGAGCACAAAACTGTAACAATGATACAAAGTATATATAAATTATAGTATACTCATAGAATAGAACATGGGTCATCAAACTATGGCCTACAGGCAAAATGGTGGCCTGTGGCATAGCCCAGGAGCAAAGAACGGTTTTTACATTTTTAAAAGGGGGTTAAAAAAAAGAATATGCAGGATGCCTGGGTGGCTCAGTTGGTTAAGCAGCTGCCTTCGGCTCAGGTCATGATCCCAATGTCCTGGGATCAAGTCCCACATCGGGCTCCTTGCTTAGTGGGGAGCCTGCTTCTCCCTCTGCCTCTGCCTACCACTCTGCCTAAGCTCTCTCTCTCTCCCTCTCTCACATAAATTAATTAATTAATTAATTAATTTTTTAAAAAAAGAATATGCAACAAGAGACCAAATGTGACCCACAAAGCCTAAAATTTACTATCTGGTCTTTCACAAAAAAAGTTTGCCAATCCCTAAAATAAAATACTACATAGAAGTGATTACTGATTAACTGTGGAAATTCTCAAAAATATGGATGAATGTCATAAATATGGTATCGAGCAAAAGATGCCAAACATAAAAGAAAACCTAATCTATTGTATGAAGCTTAGAAAACAGCCAAAACTGAGACCATAGCGATTAGGGATAGATATTTATACAAATAAGTTTCTTGATATGAGAAGACTATAAAAAAGAGCAATATAAAGTAAGGATAGTAATTATTTCAGGGAGATTGGGAAGGAGTTGCAATTGAGAAGGGGCACACAGGGGTCAGAGATGTCCCAATGGTCTATTTCTGTATCTGGATGGTGGCTATATGAGTATTTGCTTTATAATACAACAGGCTCTAAGTTTATGTTTTATATACTTTCTGTACGTGCATGATATTTCACAATATAAAAGTTTGTTTAGACCCACCTTTTCATAGTCTTCAGCAGTAAAATCTCTATCTTTCTGAAGTATTTCATGAAGTCTTGCTTTCACACGTTGCTGACAACTGCTCAAAGAGTCACTGTCACTATCCAAAAGACCATTCATATTTGCACTTTTTACCATCTGAACAAGAATGGGTGTAAGCTCTCCTTCTAGAGCTAAGAGCCCCTAAACATAATGAATAAAGCCAATAAAGATTTTAAAATTAGTATGCAAATTGATAGAAAGCATTTTAATAATTATTTTGTTACATAATGAATTTCACAAGGCATAAGCTAACTATGCCAATAGTTAATATAGTACTTATTTATGCCAATAAATAAACTGTTAATAATATAGCCCATCACCATTTCAGGGCCCGAGTTTGAAATTTCAAATTTAGAATTTTTAAACATTGTCTTAGTAAAAATCTTTTAAAATGTAATATTAGATGACCTTCCTAGTAATTCTAAAAAACATTTATTTATACCTTTGCAAAAGCAGCTGCAGTCATCTGTACTCGTCCCTCATCAGAGGCATATATTTTGAGGTCATGTCGGTAGGTACTATGTAATCTAAGTAAACCACAACCAGGAAATCCTGCATAATCTCCTGAAAATAAATACTCAAATCACTTAAGCTATATTTTTGTCTCACTATATTTCTACAAATATTTAGTAACATCGCAAAATAAATGAAGATTAAAAACATAATGCATAGATTTAACCAAATTAAAGAAACTACAAGATTTACCTTGACCTCCAGGATACATACACCTGAAAGCTCTTCCAAGTTCTTCAGCCTGGACCCTGCCTGCAGGAGTTAGTTCTCCTCCCCATTTTAGAACCAAAAGTAAGGATGGTTCTTCTCTTCGGCTGTCTAGACACATGTGAATGGATAGAGGCAAATGTCAAGTTTGTTTCTTTTAAAGAGACATATTATCAAGATTAATTTTTTCTTTGTTCTCTCTTCTGCAGTGAAATATAGCTTTTATGTAAATTATCTTGTTCCTTTGAACATTCCTATCTGTAGGCTTTTGTTTCTTTCAGGAACACTCTTTGCTCCTTCAGTTAAAATCTTACTCAAATTTCAAAATCTCTTCCATACTTTACAAAGAAGGCTCTTTCTCAGTTTTCTGAAAGAAGTATTGTTTCTACTTTCCCTGCTATCATCGTGACAGGACACCAATAGGATTTGCCCAATATATTTAATTTAGTTGTGCTAGCGATGTTAGATTAAGAACTCCCTGACCACAGGATCAAGATCTTGCCTTTATATCAAAAGTCTCACATAAAAAGTAATGCTACCCAGGGCACCTGGGTGGCTCAGTAGGTTAAGCCTCTGCCTTCAGCTCAGGTCATGATCTCAGGGTCCTGGGATCGAGTCCCGCATTGGGCTCTCTGCTCGGCAGGGAGCGTGCTTCCCCTTCTCTGTCTCTGTCTGCCTCTCTGCCTACTGTGATCTCTGTCTGTCAAATAAATAAATAAAATCTTTAAAAAAAAAAAAAAAGTAATGCTATCTGAAGTGAAGATGTATACATTTTTATGATGAGAAATTAATGATCTGCATAATTTTTAGGAAAACGTGAGATGAGAAAACCTAAAATTTATTATAATTTAAGTTTATGAATGATATGTATAATAAAATGTAGCAAGAGCAACCTTTTAAATTTGGAATTGTACAATCTCTTTATGTTCCTTACCAAAGATTTTCTCAGATATTAGGGGAAGTTCCACAAGCAAATGAGTTTCTATACTTAATTCATCTGCCCTTTATCATGTCCTAAGATCTGTATTGGGCTACAGAAACAAAGGTAATTTTAAAATAAGCAATAGGGGGGATGCCTGGGTGGCTCAGTGGGTTAAGCCGCTGCCTTCGGCTCAGGTCATGATCCCAGGATCCTGGGATCGAGTCCCGCATCGAGTCTCTGCCAAGCAGAGAGCCTGCTTCTCCCCTCCCCTCTCTGCCTGCCTCTCTGCCTACTTGTGTTATCTCTGTCAAATAAATAAATAAAATAAAATAAAAAAAATAAGCAATAGGGGGCACCTCAGTGGCTCAGTCAGTTTGGCATCTGCCTTCAGCTCAGGTCATGATCGCAGGGTTCTTGGGATCCAGGCCCCACGTTGGGCTCTCTTGCTCAGTGGAGAGCCTGCTTCTTCCTCTCCCTCTGCCACCCCCCTGCTCTTACACTTTCTCTGTCTCTCTCTCTCTCTCAAATAAATGAATAAAATCTTTAAATAAATTAATTAAAATAAATTTAAAAATAAAAATAAGCAATAGAAGTGCTAAAAAACTTAATGTTGATTCATTAAAAGTGACAGAAATCAACCTTTGTCCTGGGACTAGAGAATAGTTGTATGTGTTTTATTACATAGGCTAGTATTAATTTATGGAAGGAAAATTAATTAACAGACTTTTTCAATCACAGTTATTTACTGAATGTTTTTTATCACAAACATTAAATATAAGAAATTAATCTGTACTGCTATTAATCACAAGTGTGACAAAATAGCAACATGTCAAATTTTAAAAATAAATTTATTAAAGATCAACATAATCAAACTTGTGCTTGCATTTAAGATAATCATCACTTCAATTTATGCTACTATAAATAATGACATTGTGAATATACCCAAAGATCAATCTTTCCCTGAATATCTAACCACTTCCTTGGGATAGATTCTTCTTTTTTTTCTCCAAGATTTATTTATTTGAGAGAGAGAGCATGAGACAGGAGAAGGTCAGAGGGAGAAGCCAACTCCCCGTGGAGCTGGGAACCCGATGCAGGACTTGGTCCAGACACTCTGGAATCATGAGTTCAGCCAAAGGCAGTTGCTTAACCAACTGAGCCACCCAGGCGCCTAAGATTCTTCTAAGTAGAATTAAGATCAACTCATATGAACATTTTCTGAAGTTTCTAATATATACTGCCAAATAACTTTTCAAAGAGTTATGTCAATTTATACTCTGATGAATAGACTGAAATATACTCATAGTTTTCTCATTAACATTCTTTATCACCAATTTGACAAAGAGTAAGAAAATACTTTGCTAGTGTGATAGGCAAATGTAGTTATTCCTTTATTATCATTATTTTATTGGGCATCTACACTTCTCTAATGAAATGGCTTCTCTAACCCCTGTCCATTTTTCTTTTAAAAGGTAAATGAATTTATGGAGTTTTACGCTGACTACTTTTAGAGACTGACCTTCTTTAAATGCCTATTCTGACTTTTTCAGTGGAGGAAAACAGCTATATCAGAAACACTTCTATTGGGGCGCCTGGGTGGCTCAGTGGGTTAAAGCCTTTGCCTTCAGCTCAGGTCATGATCCCAGGGTCCTGGGATCGAGCCCCGCATCGGGCTCCTTGCTCCGAGAAGAGCCTGCTTCCTCCTCTCTCTCTGCCTGCCTCTCTTCCTACTTGTGATCTCTCTCTCTGTCAAATAAATAAATAAAATCTTTGAAAAAAAAAAAAAAGAAACACTTCTATTATGTACATTTTTAGTTTTCTTGTACTTTTTGAGCTTTCTTCCTGTATACTCTGTCCTCTTTTATCAAAAGAGGAAGAAAGGGATCCATTAAGTAACACTGTAGTCATAAATAAACTTTCGGAAACAATCCCAGAGTAAAAAGGAAGTCCAAAGCAGTTTCCAAAACAATAAAATCTATCCTTTACTTAAAATATACTTACGGAAAATAAGAGGGAAAGTTAACAAAACTCTACTTTATTTTTTCCTTTATTCAGCATGTCAGTCCCTAAATTATTACACTGAAGAGGGCCCGAAGGTCGTAAAATGAGTAGTTAACTCCCTACACATAATTAAAACACAATAGACATTAATAATGATATACCTTCTTCTTCACTAGATGTTTTAGGACAACCATGAGGGAGATAAGTTAATTGGACTTTACGATTTATTCCAGAAAAATGGCCATACCTGAAAAACAAACGACAAGCAAAACAAAAAACATTTAGTAAGTATACAATGCAACCTCCTAAAGAAAAATTAAATCCATCTAGAGAAAAACTAAATCTACATATTAATGCCTTTCTATTTGTAATTAATTGCTGAATTCTCTAACATATCCTACCAGAAAATCTCCATAAAATAGGTACTCATTCTAATTACATTAAAAAATGAAAATACAGGGGTGCCTGGGTGGCTCAGTGGGTTAAAGCCTTTGCCTTCAGCTCGGGTCATGATCCCAGGATCTTGGGATCGAGCCCCGCATCAGGCTCTCTGCTCGGTGGGGAGCCTGCTTCCCTTCCTCTCTCTCTGCTTGCCTCTCTGCCTGCTTGTGATCTCTCTCTGTCAAATAAATAAATAAAAATCTTAAAAAAAAAATGAAAATATAAAATAAGTTTCTTTACAAAACTCAGACAATTTTGAAGAGACGAAGAAATATATAAATATAAAAAATAAATAAATGTATGGGTAACCAAAGGAAATAAGATTCTAAGTGGTCAAATATGTAAAGCTTATAATAGGCATACTGGTGTTATCAATTTCACTTGATTAAAACAGCTCAAAATTGTTTTTTAATTAACAACATTTAATCAGTGGTCATGTTAGCAATTTGGCTTTCATCCTAAGTAGTACTTCATAAAATACCTAAATTCTTCTCTTCAAAATGAAAAGTAAAACTAAAATAATAACCTTCAAAACAACCATCTATTTTCTCACTGGTACAAATAAAAATCGTACTAGACCTTCACTAATTTCTCTTCAACTTCAGCAATAAAGTACAAAAAGATTAAACTGTGAAGGAAATTTAACAACAAACTCATACATTAAAAAAAGAACACAACAAGTAATTATCAAAGTTAAGTGTTTCAGAAAGATTCTCACATTTCTAATACAGTCTTAAGTTGTTCAAGTTTTGACTTGTTTTCTTCAATTTCAGAATCATTATTTTGCCCCAGTTCCAAAAGAAGTTGTCGGGCAATGTCCAGCACTTCCTACAAAATAATAAAGAACTGAATTTTTATGTAACAGTGCCATTAGTAATTTAAAACCAAGAAGAAATAAAATGCACTTGCCTGTAATTGTTTTGGCTTTTTGAGTTTTAATTTCCCCGATTTGTATCCATCACATTTTTCAAAAAGATCAAAAAATCTTATATAAAAAAAGACAGCAGAGTTAGTCCTTTGCAATAATTAGTATTAACACCATATACTTACACAAACCACTTATAATGAAGATATGGGACTCAGGTCTATGGATTTCAAATACTGTGTGTCCTCTTTCACTATAGAAGGTTGCTCCTCCACCCTGAGCAATAAAACTTACTATTTTCCTGAGCACATCAAACTAACAATCACTAGATTATTTTTAAAAGTTTTCTCATGATGGAAACTGAGTATATGATTGTAATACTAAGTATTACATTCTCTGAAGTGACTGCATACCCATACATATTAAAAATGCTTCAACACATATTTATTGGCTCAAGTTTCCAAATTTTATTATTTCCAAATCAAATACTGAAGAGAAATAAGATAAACTTCCATTCTACTAATTTTCTTCTAGAAGGTTGAGAGGTTAAAGACTCATAGAAACCAATGAAGAGAGTAACAAACCAAGATTAAACAGAATACCTTAGGATACTTACGCCTTTCCAGCAATAAATGAAAGTCAGACCAGATGGATGATAATTGATGGATATTAACACAAAAATTTTCAGATGCTGATACATACAATTATTTTACATGGATTTTCTCTGCATCCAGCAGTTTAAATTAATAGCCAAGAAACAGGAAAACAGATTTTCTATAATATGTGTTAATCAAATCAGCTAATCACCCATCAGAAGTCTTAAATTATTCCTCCTAAAACATACTTTTGATGCCTCACTTCCATTTTCATTTTTTGTTTTGGTGTTCGATCCCCATGACGTATCACAGCGATGACACATCTAAGTTCCATCCTAAAATTAAAAAAAAAAAAATGTTTTCAATTTTCTGACAAAGTTTTCTGTTATATAATTCAGACTAATACAACATCTAATTATTTGTTTAGAGCTACCTTTTACATTTGAGAGATTTCCCATGAAGAACGGTATTTGTAACAACCAGTTGATTTTACCAAATTCAATCCAAGAAGCTGGAGGGGGAGTAATATGAAGCTTTATATCAGCTTCCTCTCTAAAGATGGTTATGCTCACACTGGGATAAAAGCAAACGAATGGCAATCCTGGAAATTCATGAAATACTAGTTCTGGAGCATAGATCATTATGGACTGAGATTTCATTAAATAAAGCAAAATAAAGCTTTACTTTAGAGCTGCTATATTTATTTTGCCCTTGTAAGAACAGAACAAGTATTTCAAACTCAAATTACTAGAAGAAAATACTGTCTTAGAAAGAATGCTAGGGTATATACTTTAGTGTGTGCCGAACCATAAGCCACAGAATACAACCCTGATTTTAATAAGTTATCTAAAAAAATTTTATGTTAAATAGTTTGAGAATACTGGTTTAAAAACATTATAAATACTTTTTTGTCCCCTCACCCAACCAGGACTTCTCAGAATTTTCAACATGCTAATGTAAATGTCTAAGCTGTGAATATGAAGCATTTGGTCAACTCACCTGAGTAGCAGGTGTTTCAAGCAGTAATTTTCACTAGGAGAATGTTATGAGACACTTTGGCAATATTGGTCTAATCAATTTACTTCAAGACATACCTGTATATTTTTTCTTTACACACTCAAGTTGTATGACCATTGACTATGAACCTTTAAGTGACATACCTGTTGGCACCTCATTTATTTTTATGACTTAATTCAATAGTTCTATAACTAAGCTTGTTTCAGGATTTTTCCCCCAAGAATTCTATTTTTATTTTTATTTTTTTAAAGATTTTATTTATTTATTTGAGAGATAGAATGAAAGAGAGAGAGAGAGAGAGAGAGAGAGAGCAAGCATTAGAGGGGGAAGGTCAGAGGGAAAAGCAGACCCCTTGCTGAGCACGGAGCCCGATGCGGGACTCGATCTGGGACTCCAGGATCATGACCTGAGCTGAAGGCAGTTGCTCAACTAACTGAGCCACCCAGGCACCCCAGAATTCTATTTTTAACAATATGAAAGATTTTTAGTCTAGGTGGACCCCACAAAAGCATATAATTTATTTCTCCATCTGCCAAGTGAATCATATGAAAACATACACAGCAAAGTATCTAATAATCATCAGAAGTTTAATCTCTATTGTAACAGCACAGACCGATATACAAAACCAAACAAATTTCTAAAAGAAAATATTCAGACTTACATAGTTCCTGATGTAGTCGGTACAATTGGGATATCTTCAGCTTCTAAGGGTATTGACCAGGGGATATGAAATTGTGGAGCAAGCTCTCGCATTACAATATTGCTTTGATACAAAAAGAAAAAACTAGAAATTAGTTCATTTTAAGACAAAACTCAGTATTTAATGATTAACAATATAGAAGCATAAAAGTTAAGGTCAAACTAGTGATTCTGTGATTATAGCACATAAAAAGTAATCCAAAGAATCAATCCTGATTAAAACAAATATTAGCAGTTCTAAACTAGTACATTAGAACACACTGAAGAAATGCTATAAATTTGGAATTACTGGGGCACCCGGGTGGCTCAGTTGTTAAGCATCTGCCTTCTGCTCAGGTCATGATCTCAGGGTCCTGGGATGGAGCCCCGCATCGGGCCCTCTGCTCAGCGAGAAGCCTGCTTCTCCCTCTCCCACTCCCACTGTTTGTGTTCCCTCTTTTGCTGTCTCTCTCTGTGTCAAATAAATAAAATCTTAAAAAAAAATGGAATTATTTATTATTTACATTAGTTTTAAAGTATAAATCATATTGGAGTCAAATAAATCACTATAATTGCATTATATCCACTTAAAGATACATTCTGAAAACCAAGATTGTCTCTTCTTTATGTCCGCAGGTCATTTCTTTTTTTTTTTAGATTTTATTTATTTATTTAGAGAGAGTGTGTGAAAGAAGAGGGGAGGGGCAGAGGAAGGAGAGCATCCCCAACAGACTCCCCACTGAGCATGGAGCCCTACATGGAGCTCGATCCCAGGACCCTGAGATCCTGACCTGGGCCAAAACCAAGAATTGGAAGCACAAACAACTGAGCCACACAGGTGCCCCAGGGGTCCTTTCTTACCTGTTAATCACTTTTTTTTTTAAGATTTTATTTATTTATTTGTCAGAGAGACAGGGAGCGAATGAGCACAGGCAGACAGAGTGGCAGGCAGAGGCAGAGGGAGAAGTAGGCTCCCTGCCGAGCAAGGAGCCCGATGTGGGACTCGATCCCAGGATGCTGGGATCATGACCTGAGCTGAAGGCAGCTGCTTAACCAACTGAGCCACCCAGGCATCCCTGTTAATCACTTTTGAAATTACTCTAAATACCATGGCTCTTTTTAAACAAATATCCATTATATTTTACTAATAACGTTAATAATAATTTTATAATTGCATGTTAATTATAAAACATTTTTTATTTTGCTTAAATTCAGCATTCATGCTAAAATTTAGTAAGCTCCCCCAAATTTCACTTTAAGGGTCAGTTCTCCAATCTTTAAAATATATTATAAAAGCAGACTCCAATTATGCCAATACATTTTTAATTTATTTTTATTGACATATAATGTATTATTTGCTTCAAGGGTACAGGTCTGTGAATCATCAGTCTTACACAATTCAGCACTTACCATAGCACATACCCTCCCCAATGTCCATAACCCAGACACCCTATCCCTCCCCGCACCCTCCAGCAACCCTCAGTTTGTTTCCTGAGATTAAGAGTCTCTTACGGTTTTTCTCCCTCCCCGGTCCGATCTTGTTTCATTTTATTCTTTCTCTTCCCCACCACGACTCTCAAATTCCTCATATCAGACAGATCATATGTTAATTATGACAATACATTTTAAAGTGTAAGTTTCTTATACCTTTGTCATATATACTTTGAAATGGTTTAAAAATATTTGTCTTCTGAATCTTCTAAGTCAAGGTATAAGAAAATAGGTCAAAGAAAATAAAAATGGCATTTCTACATGTAGTAATTTCTTTTGGGTTCACTTGATAATCTCATGAGATTATCTTTAAGTGACATGTAATGATAGAAAACAGTATCATGCAAAAGAACTCTGAATTCCAAATATTTCTATTCTAATCCAGTTACTTATTTCATGAATATTCATTTTATACCTTCAAGTAAGAAAATGAAACCTTTTCAACTGTAATCATACACCAAAAACTTGCAGAACAAAGTAACCTAATTAGCTGTAATAATCACCACATAGCACTTCTAAATCTTTAAGTATCTTTAAGTCATCATCTATACTGGCCATGAATTACTCTGCCTTTGATAACACAAAGTATAACTCAGGATTTGGCATAGTTCTTTGGGGAATGTCATTTTATGAACATTGATTTTTATTCTAGAGTGCTTTCAGGACCCTGATCATTTGATATTTGCAATTATTTGGTTTCTGAATAGCTAGCATGCATTAGCTGTAACAAAGGTAAAGAGGAGAAATAAAAAGAAAAAATTCTTACCCAAGTATTTTTGCACAATCATCATAATACTTCATGGAGTTTTTCACAAAACTGAAGCCATTGACATCACAGACATAGGACTGTCCATTGGCCCGTAACAAATCAAAACCACAAACTGTTTGCTATTTAAAATAAATTATATTTATAGTTACATTTGAATTAGGATCCACAGTTTTTCAGTTTTACAACATATCAAATTTTATAAATGCCCAAAAATTTACTACTGGTTATTAGTTGATTTCATAGTAAGTAATAAATGAAATTACCTATCTCTAACCTGAGTACTCTGAAAATACATAAAACATACCATATGACCATTTGAGTTCCCCCATGAAATAAATATAGAACCAAAATGTGTAAGAGATAAGAGAGGCCAAAAAATAATTTACTATTACAAGATGTTCTTCAAGTAACATTTAATTAAAAAACAAGAGTAAAAATTTTTCAAGGCTTTGTTAAATTTTGTCATAGTAGAAATTATACTGCTTTAATCCAAAAATACATAAAGGAAAATAGTTCTGAAGATATGTCCCAGAGGAAATGTCCCATTATCTCCACGAATCTTTTTTTTTTTTTAAGAGATTTTATCTTTAAGCAATCTCTACACCCAATTGGGGGGAGGTTCAAACTCCTACCCCGAACTCAAGAGTCACAGGCTCTACCAACTGAGCCAGCTAGGTGCTCCTCCCTCTGAATATCGTACACCCTGACAACTATATCCTTGTGAGCACTGAAATACATTTACTTTATTCTGGAGAAGAAAACAGTTGCAAGGTATTAATCTCCTGCTCAGGCTCCTGAAATTTTCTATCTTTTGCATCTTATATTCAAATTATCACATACGAGTATAATGGGATTTTAAGTCATGTCTTTTGGAATCCTGGTATTACAAAATTAAAACAATTTATATAAAGCTATTAAAATGTATTTATAGACTAATATTCCTTCCACAAAAGTGACTTCAATATATTAAGACATAAAGGATTATTTAATAACCAGTAATATACTAGTCCTTATATTATATACCCAAGACAAGACTTCAAAAAGGTAAAGTTTATCCTTTAAAAGATCAGGTTGTACTACCTCAGTTTAAATCTTTAACATACATTATTGAAAGCCTACTGATATAGATTGAGGGAATTAGTCAAATGTTAAAAATAAAAAGTTTTCTTTAAGAAATGTATTTGTATTGCTTTCATGAACACATTTTATCATATACAATAAATAGGCTAATGGATGTATTGCCAAAGCTAGAAGACTGCTAAGGACCTTTTTTATCCAACAAAGCAATCATTTATCAATTCTGAGTAAATAGTATTTTTAACCAGTTGCTTTTACCATGTTAAACAATACTTCTAAAGACGGGTTAATGCTACTGCTTTAGTTAAGTCCATCAAACTTTAATTTCTGAATAAATTGGCAAGATTCTCTTTTACATAACACTGAAAGAATACAGAGAAACAAAGGCCTTCATTTATTGTATATTTTTATTAATGGCACTACAAGAATCTCCTGAGAAGTATATAAACAGTTCAAATGTATCATTTTTAATCTTCTGAGCTGATTTCTCCAATTAAATGCCCATGTAACATTTCTTTTACTCAAGAAAGAAAAGTAGAATTTCTTTTACAAGGGTCTATGTGGCCTGTAAAACATCTTACCTTAAAAGCAAGGCAGACTTTCCAGGCAATTAATTTTTCTCGTGCATTAAGAATAACAGGGTATCTAACTTCTTTTCCCTCACTGTCTCGTTCCACCTTGCCATCAAGTGCTGGAGATTTTCGAGCTTCAGCATGTGCGTAATCTGGACCCACTGTATAAACCTTTAATAAATGTTAAAATATATACATTAAAAATGTATATATTATATAAAATGTATTAAATTTTAAAAAGCAAGACAACAAATCAAAAGAAAAAAAATCAATAAAAAATACTTCAGTCTCCAGACTGTTCTTTTCACACTTCTTTCTATTTCACATGCCAAAATTTTCAATACACTGGAAAAGATTATAAATAATTAATTACATGGCAAAACTGGTAACATTAAGTTCTGTTCTCTACAGAGAATGATTATACTGAGCAATATGAGGGAACACGAGGTTGTATAGGATGTGATCTTTCCCAAATTTTTTTTAGCTTAACCAAAGAAGAGGTACAAATAATTATAAAAACATTACAGAAGGAAGTAATAGCCAAAAGAAAGGTTAAAAAAATGGGGGGTGGTGGTGAGGCGCAGCATACGCTGAAAGGCAGACAAGAAAGGGAACAGCACCCTAAGTAAAGGTAGTAAACACAGAGGCCAGAAGCATTAAAAAGCACAATGTATTAATAAGGTAAGAGTAAGTTATTTGGTGCCATTTATACTGTAAGAAATAAGGTTCATAGAACAGACTGGGAAATATTCTGTATGCCACCCTTATGAACCTGATTATTACCCTATGGTCAACAAAATCCATAAGAGAATTTTAAAGGAGAGATTCACGATCAGGTTTATACCTTAGAAAAAAAGATACTCTCATTAGACAGAGATTAGTTGAAGGTAAAGCAAAGACCTTATTTGTCACCCAAGGAAATTTCAAACATATTGTTATATTAATATCACTACAGTTGTCACAGATCTCAGAGGATCATTCACACTAATCAGTGCTTAGAAATTGGTGGCTATTAGACCCTTAATCCACTATATTTTATTATTTAATGTCCTTTTAAAGAAGCACACATATTATTGGATCACAAACTTGGTTTTTAAATATTTTTATAACTATATTTCAAAAAAATTTGTCTCCCTGGCAATCTTGTTTTAAGCATCAAAGAACATGATTCTAAAACAAGGGTCCACGGGCTTCAGACTGCCAAAGGCATTCATAATACAAAACAGATAAAGAATCTCTAGTCATAAAAAGAAAGAGATCCAGAATAGAGTCTATTCTTGGGGTAATCTCTTTTTCTGTATCACTGGTAAACTAAAGATAAAATTAAAATATACTGTAATCAATCCTACCTTTACATCAGTACCATCTGTGGGCATAAACTCTTCATATATATATGAGCCTGTTTTTCGTACATTGCTTTCTGGGGAATAAACACTACTTCTACTGCCAATCTGAAAACAAAAGATGTCCACAAATATAAAAACTAAATTATTCATCTAATTTTTATAATATAACCTCTTTATCACCTATTTCCATCTTAGATATTTCCAAAAACTTTTATTGGTGCACAAATATTTAACAACACTTAGTATATAGTTGACACTGCATTATCTTCTGTTGTAATGTAACTTACATGTAAGTTAAGTAGCATGAGAATACAATGAACAGTAAGAACAATGTTCCTAAGATTCAACCATGTTCTTGCATGTAACCCTCTTTTGTTCACTTTTTCCACCAGAGAATTTTCCACTGTATAAGTACACCATAATTCATCCATTCTATTAATGAATATTTAGGTTGTTTTCTAAGCTTTAGCCAGTAGAACAGTGTTGCTCTCAATATTCTTGTAAGCGTCCCAGGTGCAAGGGCATTTCTAAAGTACACACTACAAGTAGAATTACTAGGTAAGAGAATCACTAAGTGCACATATTCAACTTACAAAGATAATGCTAAAATATTTTATGAACTGTTCTAACAATTTAGAGTCTTCTAGCAATGTATGTCAGTTCCCACTGCTCTACACCCTTGTCTATAATTGGTATTGTTAAACTTAATATATGCCACTCTAATGGATATAAAATAGTACCTCACTGTGTTTTACTTTACATTTCCATAATTGCTTGTAATTGTACGTGCATCTCTGATCTTAATACACTGTTAAATAATGTTGCTAAGAGGTAAAAGACTATATTAATGTACATTTCTGCTAACAACATTTGGGCTTATGCCTGTTTTCCGACTATCTCGATCTTTTTGATTTTTTGCCAATCAAAAAAGTAATTCAATGTCATTACCTTTTAGACTCCATTTGCATTTATTTTATTATGGGTACAGTTTAGAGCATACGTTCATGAATGTAAATGCTATTGGTATTACTTGTGTCTATGAATTATCTATCTTGGAGGCCATTTTTCTTAAAAACTACTAATCTTTACTTGTATTTCTCATATGCCAGATACATAAATGAAAGATAGAAAGAAAATCAAGTAATTTTCTTGGTATTTTGTACATAGAAATTTTGCAAAAACAATATTAAATAACTAAAATAACATCTTGCTTTTCTAACAAAGAAGGATATGTTTGAATTTATGCCATTTTTATTTAATCTTAATTCTATTGAGTACTTGGTTACTTCTAGTAGAATTTCTATGAAGTATGAATAACAGTATCCCCTAGGATAACAAAGGTTTACCTTTCGAAAAAGTCTTTGACTTCCACCACCTGCAGATGTGGGATAGTAAATGTAAACGTTGTGATCCTCTGCACTGACTGGCTTTTCTACAAATGGCTTTTGAAAAACTTCACCATTTACTTCTACATGATCTTCCCCTTCAATCAGATTGCATTCTAAAAATCAAACAAACAGCAGGAAAAATTAAATATTGTATATTAGCTACATTTAACATTACTGTTAAAATTTTTACTAGAATAGAGTTTGCAAAGAAAAGTAACTGTGGATAATGCATGATTTTATTTTAATTAAAAAGTCATGCAGGAGCGCCTGGATGGTTCAGTTGGTTAAGCGTCCTACTCTTGGTTTCAGCTCAGGTTATGATCTCATGGGTCCGAAGACAGAGCTCAGTCTTGGCTCCACACTCAGCAGGAAGTCTGCTTCAAGATTCTCTACTTATGCCCCTCCCCCAACCTCTCTCTCTAAAAAAAAAAATCATCTTTAAAAAAATATTTATGCAAACAATATACACCAAGATTTATGATCTATGACATTAAAAACTAGTTATTCTTCACAATCTTATGAACCTGACATTTTACCTTATCATCCCACAGAATTCAATGTTAGATATCAACTGATGCCAACAAGACTGAGAAATCTTTCTAGATTGCTATCATCTTCTGAAAATTGTATGGAATTATTTGTATCATAGATACCAAAAAACATGAAATTATTTAAGTTATTAAAGTAACCTATATAAAGTAAGCAAGAAATCCAATCAGGAAGTTAATTTTTTAGCTCTAGACAAATGAGAGAAGTTTCCTGTTACTATAACAAATGCTATATCTAGTTTTTAACAAAAGTTGCTTTAAGGTACAATAAAATCATCAAAATTCCCCAAAATACCCTTGTCAGAATATTAACTCTTAAAGCAGATAAACATTTATCTTGGCTTTTTAGAATGTTACATATAACTTACATGCTGTTTTAGATAACCAGAAAAATAAAGCAAAGGGTGCTTTAGGATATTAATAAGTAGTAATATTTCTGAATTCCCAGTCATCAGAAATTATGGTATCTTAGCATGAAGTTTCTAATCCTGAATTCAACAACCATAGATAAATCACTTGATTACCAATTACCTATAATCAATACAAATTTATTAGGCATGTAATTCAAAAATTCTTTATGATTCCCAGATATATGTTAAATGTAGAACAAAGAAAAGTAGGATATATAACTCTTAAATTATTAGTGGGCCTTTTAGCTTATAGTGGCATACTTTAACTGAAAATAATGCTCATTTTAAAAAAAAAGTAAATAGAATAATACAAGTTCTCGGAATTCCTTCTACTTAACTAGAAAGGAAATAACTCAAAAGTATGTTGAATGACAAAAGGCAGCTTGCTCAAAATCTCATATTCTTACCTTTGGGATTATTTGGGTCACGGTTCATTAAAAAAAAAAGGAAATAGAATAGTATGAGTTCCCTGAATTCCTTCTATGTAATTAGAAAGGAAAGAACTCAAAAGTATGTTGAATGACAAAAGGTAGCTTGCTCAAATCTCATATTCTTACCTTTGGGATTATTTGGGTCACGGTTCAAAATTGCATAACGAGGAAGTAAAATACCTTCAGCTTGAAGAATACTATATACTTCTCTTCTAAAGAAAAAGGAAAACATTTTTTTAAATTTTACTGCTCTATTTGAAGAGTACATTATTACTATTGTATTATTTTAAAAGGCATGGATATCAAGTCTTCTTATTTTTTAAATAAATCATTTAAAAATATTAAAAATTTCTAAGGAAATATTCAGCCACATTAGAACAAAAATGTATGCACAATACTTTATGTGACATATTAAAACACTAATATTTAAAAGTGGGAATAAAAATGTATAAAAATAAATGGTTAAATGCAAAGTTGTTATATGGCAATGACAGCGTATTATCTATTAAAAACTTTATACTCAAAGAATATTTAATGACATGGGAAAATGTTCATAGTATTTTAAAAGAAAAGTGACCTTCGTTTTGTAAAATGTGAGTGGATGTATGTATTGCTTTCTACATGAAAAAGTATGATAGACAGTAGTAGGGTTAAATGCCTTTCTTTATGCTTTTATTTTCCAAATTTCTTAAAGTAAATATACAGTTACATATATATGTATATATTTATAACATAGAAGCATGTATTAATATGTAAATCTAGGGAAAATGTTTTAAAATGTTAGATATTGATAATATTACTATTTAGAAGAACAGAAAAAAACAAAACTAAACCAGAAAACTATAGGGCCTTAAACTTTATAATGCATTTTCACACATATAATCTCATGCTATAATCCTAACACAAAAGAAAACTAAATGTTGGTGAAATTATATGGTAGCCATCAGAGTGAAACATCACTCAAACAAAATAAATAAATATATTTGTATTCTACAGTTTTTCTTAGAAATCCATGCTTTCAGCCTGTAAAATGAATGCTAAGATACATCACGAGATATTTTTCAAAACAGTTGCACTATTCCATTAAAAAAAAAAGTCTAGTTCAATGAGTATAACCCTAATTTCATCTTCAGTCAAATGACAGAGAAATTGTTCATAATTTCAAATTGAAACTAAATTTTCAATGGTTCAGTAGGCTCCGGAAATTAAACAAACCTAGTTTAAGTCCTTGTTCCACTATTGACTGAACTACTTGTGACTCTGGGCAAATTTATTCATCTCCCTGAGTCTCAAGTTTCTTCATCTATAAAACTGGGTATAAATTCCTATTTCTAAGTATTATTTAGAGGATACCACAAATTAATATATATGAAAACACCTGATGTCAGCTTACAGTAAAATAAATGTTATTTTTCCTTCCCTTAATTCAGCCATCTCCGTCACTCACCTATCTTGTATGAGATACTGCATATTCAAGTCATTGATTACAAATGGATTCCTGAGTTTTGCATAGGCAACTGCTTTGTCCAGTGGAAATCCTAAGAACACATATTATTAACATATTCTGTACAATCTTAAGATAAGTTGACATCTATAACTTTATCAATTTGATTCTGTATCACTTCCCATAAAAGGTTAATTATGCATATAATTGCTTTCCATACAAAGCATGGAAAAATACATAAAACTTGACATGTATTAATAATAAGTCTTATTTTTTCCTAGTTAATTTGATTGAAAAGGCATAATAAGCCAGTGGCTATATAACCAAATGTAGAGCACTGACATGTTAGTCAATACCTGATTATTCAAAGTCACCTAATAACAGGTTAAGATTACTTCATACACAAAAGAGAAATCTAAATATAAATAAGTGTATCACAATCACTTGGTGATTAAAAAAAAACAAATATAACTTCTTCTCACTTTAGTTTGCTATTTATACATATATATTGCCAATAATTCAAAGAACTCATGCACCTTTAAAAATAGCAAAAACAAAAGTTAATTCACATACTATAGATATGCTCTAAATATAAAATTTATATAACTTGCTGTTAGTAGGTCACTGTTAAGGTATTAGAAATTAACTCCTTAAAATTTCTAGACTTTGATAAAACTACTAATTACATGAAGAACAAATCAAACGGCAGATATATTAAGAGGTCTAAAAAAAATCTAAGGCATTTAATAATTATGCTGTACTCTTTGTATTGACACTAAAAGTCTCCAATTTTATCCATCAATACATATTATTAAGAGATGGTGTGGCAGTATACCATAGAGTCTAATAAAACAGGGTTCAAAATCCTGGCTCCATCTTTCATTAGCTATGTGACCCTGGTTAAGTTTATTTAACATTGCTAAGCCCCTGATTCTCAGCTGTAAATGGGTATTATACCAGTCTTATCTAGTAGAGTTTTTGAGGAACTCGATAAAAGGTATATATAAAACAGTACAGTCCCTGACAGAGAAGGCTCCCAATAAATATTTAATATTCCTTAAATGATAATATTTTAATGAATATCTTATCTATGGAAAAGAGTAAAAATCAGTAAGCATGCATAACTGTAGAATTTAAACTTGGGTACTACAGTATTCCTGTGAAGACACTGTGTTTTGTACTATTATCAGAAGAGTTGGAGGGGAAGTAAGTACAAAGGCATCCTGAAGTTAGCAAAACTAAACAAACAACTATGGTCAGCTAAAAAAGACTTACTCCTAAATTCCTCTTAGTTTTTAAAATTTAATGAAAGTACTCTATACCAAGAATTACTTCCACAAACTACAAAAACTTCTCGTTTTGTAAAGACTCTGAGAAGAATTCATCACTTGTCATCAAGATAGCTCAATGTCTATGATTTAAAGCGTCTTAACCGAATTCAGCATATAGGAACCGCTGTAAGTTTTCTGGTTCTGTTACTGCTGTTAAAGAGGAACTTTTTCCTTACCAAGAGACAGCATATGGGATATGACCTTAGATAGCAGCTAGTTTTTACAGGCAAAAACAAACAGCTTTGGTAGGAAAAACCATGTGGTAGTAAGGAAAGACCACCTTACCCCGAAGGATAAGCCAATCTTAAGATTCTCTGAAGTAAATGACTTCAATTTATAAAGACCAGGGCTCTGGCTTCTCTATAGAGAAAAAATATCAACAATGTTCCATCTCCTTCTTGCTGAAGGAGAAGTTTCTTGAACACCTAACTAACCTTAACACAGCTGGAGATTACGTGTTTTGGTAACGAAGTGATTTAATATGAATACATTTATTACTGAGCATGTATCTTTTAAATTATAGTTATTAGAAATTCACTTAATTCACAGATTCTTGGATTATAAATTTTCAAATATCCACTAATAATTTTGATTTATGGGTTTCACTATGAAGGCATATTTTACCATCAAGTAATACTTACGTTTAATTAATATTTGTTTGATTTGTAAAAGAAACCAAGTAAAATTGAAAATTCAAACATTAAGCTCTTTAGAAATAAAATATGAATATGTATATGAGGAAAGATAGATCATTTTCTGTATGGCAAAAGCATATGTCTAAAAATATCCAATAATTTGAGAATTTATTCTAAGTAACTCAGAGTAGCTCAAGCAAAGATATGCATTAAAAGAGTGCATAACAACCATATTTCTATAAGTGAAAATTGGAGACTAACTGTTAGGATAATAGTTAACTATGTCATAGGACATCCTCATGATGACACCTTATGATGGCATTAAAAATTAGGTCTTTGAAGAATGTAATAGAGGGGGAAAAAACTTCTTGATATAAGTAATAAAAAAATTAAATATAAAATTTCATATACAAAACCACAGTAAATTTGTTTAAAAAATACACAGAGAAAAAAATGACTGAAAAGAAATACATAAAAATGTTAACATCACTGATCTGTGAGATGGGTGAATTTAATTTTATTTTTCTGTCTTATCTAATATTCTACAATTAATATGTATTAGGTTTAATAAGATGATAAAGGGAATTCCCACCCCATTCTTTAATACCTTTAGAATGGAACGAAATAAGACAATCACATAAAGGCCAGTTTTCTACTGGTTCATTCAAAATAACATCTTCTTCAAATACTACTACTGTGATATATTTAAATAAGGAGATCCGTTCAAGAATTTCCTTCATTGGTTTGGATTTGGATTTCTTTGCCATGGAACATATTCCAACCACAATCTGTCTTTCTGGTGGCTAAAACATAAAGAAAACAACAACAAAAAATCAGGTTGACTTAATACAAACTCCAAAGTAGAGTTATATTAAATCTTTTTCAGAAGTAGATGCAGGATGTAATCAATACAAATGATACATTAACCAAAAAAGGCCTTTTTAAAAATGACATTTTTGTTATAATAAATAAAAATAATAGAAAATAATACAAAAGTCTGGAAAACTTCCACTTTCAGGACATTGTTATTATTTTTGTTCTGATTTTAAACTTAAAAAGATACTCCTTCCTTAACTGTCTCTAGCACTTATTTACCTTTGCCACAACAGAAAGGGGGGAAATGAGGGCCAAATCCTATCTAATCCAAGTAAAAAGACCAATGAGAGTGGGATAAAAAATTCCCTTGCCTAAAATAAGATATTCTGACTACAAAGCTGTATTATACACTGTTAAACTATTTTTGTAGTTTGAGCTTGAATAGGAGTTGGTCAACAACAACCAACTTGAAAGAAAATTTTGGAGAAAGCCAAACTGCTAACAATGTTCTGTGAAACTCCAATCTTCATACTAAATATTCCTATTTAATGGTGTTGCTCATCTCTGACACCCTTGCTGCAGCTCAAAGGCCACAGTTTGTCCTAAAACTAAAAAGAAAAAACAGGATATAGAAATACTTTTTAAGTAACTCACAGGTTCACAAAATTACTCAAGATTCATTCTGAGATCTTTGCATTCAAGTAATGAAGAGTTTTATCAAATAAATAAAGCTGTGCCCAGTTTCTTCTTTTTTTTAGTTCTCCTTCTTCCATATTTTGTATGTTTCATATAATATTGTAATCTGAGCTCAAAAGTGTTTCACTAGACTTTCTCTTATTGTAAATCTAAAAATAAAATTTTTAGATTTATTGTGGGTAACATCAGATTTAAATTACTATTCTTCTTATGTCTAAAATTAGATTTCTTCATTCCCTCTTCTAACTCATGAAATTTAGAGATCAAACTGGTATTGAATTTGACTGTAAATCTTAATCTCCCTGGGATCTGTTTTCCCCCCTTGATCATCCACTTTTATGTACCGTTATTCAGTTCTTTCCCAATTAAAAGTCTCTACATAGTTTATGATGTTCCTAATGAATACTTCCCCAGCAACAAAATATATTTGCAAATCATATATCCATTAAGGGGTCAATTTTAAAAATATGTAAAGAACTCATACAACTCAATACCAAAAAAATTCAATAATGCAATTAAAAAATGGGCCAAGGACCTTAACAGACAGTTCTCCAAAGAAGACATACAGAAGGGCAAAAGATTCATGAAAAGATGCTCAAAATCACTAATCATCAGGAAAATGCAAATCAAAACCACAATGAGGTATCTATCACCTCACACCAGCAAGAATGGCTAGTATCAAAAAGACAAAATATAGCAAGTGTTATCCTATACTGTTGCTGGGAATGTAAAATGGTATAGCCACTGTGGAAGACAGTATGGAGGTCCCTAAAAAATTTAAAACTGTTATTAATTATTATATAATTAATATTAATTTAATAATTAATAGTGATAGTATGTAATTATTATTGGTTAAAAATAATTGATTAAGCTAATATTTATTAATTAATTAAAATACCATATGACCCATTAATTCTATTTCTGGGTATTACCAAGAAAACAAAAACACTAATTCAAAAAGATATGCTGACTGCATCCTTATTTACAAAAGCCAAGATATGGGAGCAATCTAAGTGTCCCTCAATAAATGAATGGATAAGGAAGTGGAGTATATATATATTAGTCAGCCATAAAGAAGAATAAATTCTTGTTACTCACAACAGCATGGATGGACCTATAGGGTATTATGCTAAGTGAAAGAAGTCGGTCAGAATGACAAATACCCTATGATTTCACTTATCATGTGCAATCTAAAAACCAAAACAAACAAACAAAAAAAACAAATAGACTCAAATACAGAAAACAGACTGGTGGCTGCCAGAGGGAAGGGGGTAGATGGGACGGGAAAAAAATGGCGAAGGGGATTACGAGGTACAGACTTTTAGTTATAAAACAGATAAAATCGGGATGCCTGGGTGGCTCAGTTGGTTAAGCAGCTGCCTTCGGCTCAGGTCATGATCCCAGTGTCCTGGGATCGAGTCCCGCATCGGGCTCCTTGCTCAGCAGGGAGCCTGCTTCTCTCTCTGCCTCTGCCTGCCACTCTGTCTGCCTGTGCTCACTCTCTCTGACAAATAAGTAAATAAGATCTTTAAAAAAAATAATAATAATACTTAAAAAAAAAAAACAGATAAAATCGTGGAGATGAAAAACATAGCAGAGGGAATACAGTCAATACCAGTAACTTTGAATGGTGGCAGATGGTAACTATATTTATCATGATGAGCATTTTATAATATATATAATTGCAGAATCACCATGTTGTACACATGAAACTATTATGTCAGTTACACTTCAGTAAAAAAAAGCACTCAACCAGGGGCGCCTGGATGGCTCAGTGAGTTAAGGCCTCTGCCTTCGGCTCAGGTCATGATCCCAGGTCCTGGGATCGAGCCCTGCATCGGGCTCTCTACTCAGCCAGAAGCCTGCTTCCTCCTCTCTGCCTGCATCTCTGCCTGCTTGTGATCTCTGTCTGTCAAATAAATAAATAAAATCTTTTTTAAAAAAAACTTTATTAAAAAAAAAAGCACTCAACCTAACATTCCCTAGTGTTTTATAATTTACAAAAAGGCTACTAAGTTAAATTTTATTTATTACAGATCTATTTAGTATCTATTCACTAGCTAAAATGATCTAGAAACTTCCAGGTTTAAAATGCACAAATCAACCTGCATTATTAAGGCAAAATTATAGGATTTTCCTATTAGGTAGAAACTTGGAAGCATGAAAATAACTTTAAAACAGATCTTAGTTATTTTGATAGATTTAATGTCTAAAATGAAATTCATACCTTTATTTTTCTGAAATTCTTTTCTTTAATCTTAAAAATAGGAGAATGATCTGGAACAAATCATTTTATCAATCTGTAGGCCAAATGAACCAAATCAAGTTTCTCAAAAGTGTCAACTATGCACCATAAATGTGAACTCAATTTTATTAGTACCAATATTCTAAGAATTACACTAAATGCTAAAGTTAGATTAACAGAAGCTACCTATCCTCAAAGTGCTATGAATCGAATAGATCACAGTAATAATGTAGTACTTTTTGCCACGTGGAATATAAGTATATATGTCAAGGTACAGAAATAGTACTGAGGGGGCATCCAGGTGGCTCAGTCGGTTAAGCAGAGCCTTTGGCTCAGGTCATGATCCTGATATAGATCCTGAAATAGAACCCCATGTCAGGCTCAGCAAGAAGTCTGCTTCTCCCTCTCCCTCCACCCCTCCCCCTGCTTGTATGTGCTCTCTCTCTCAAGTAAACAAAATTTTTAAAAAAATAGTACTGAGGAAGAAGTATTCAAATCTACAAGGAGAAGGGGAAGAATGTATAGGGAATATGAGCACGGTTTTGAAGAATGAATAACAATTCATAAGGTACCCCTTATTCTAAGGGCATTTCACGGAGATGATGAAATACATACAAGAGCAAAGAGGCACAGTACAACGTGGAATAATACGTGAAAAACAAAAATTTGATATTGTTTAAACATAAAAGGTAGAAGGGAGGAGTAACTAGTACAGTTCTAGATATAAGGGACAGACAATATTTGTAAGAAATGGACTTGAGGGGCCCCTGGATGGCTCAGTGGGTTAAAGCCTCTGCCTTCCGCTCAGATCATGATCCCAGGGTCCTGGGATTGAGCCCTGGTTCGGACTGCCTGCTCAGCAGGGAGCCTGCTTCCCTTCCTCTATCTCTGTCTGCCTCTCGGCCTACTTATGATCTCTGTCTGTCAAATAAATAAATAAAATCTTAAAAAAAAAAGAAGAAATGGTCTTGATCTGTCAGTGATGTTCACAGATGAACTCAGATGAACTCGGGCGTTTCTAGCTTAAGGTAGACAGAAAAAAATATGTTTTATTCATTGGACTTCTGCATAATACTTTAGATGATGAAACATTTTGCTTGTAAGAGAAGCCTGAAAATCATTTTTCTCAGGGGTAAGGTGGGGGTGGAATAGGTTTTAAGTGAATGACAGTCCCACTGGCATTTCAGATGTGTTACAGCACTGTGAAAATGGTTGATGAAACAGATGCAAAGAAATCCAATAGCTATTTTTGTTTTTTGGGGTTTTTTCTACTTTTACCAGGTATAACGGGTTTTGATTTGAAAACAAAATTATCAGGGCTCCTGCATGGTGCAGTTGGTTAAGAGACATACTCCTCCTAGTTTCGGTTCAGAGTCCTGAGATCAAGCCCTGTTTCCGTCTCTGTGCTCAGCATAGAGTCTGCTTGGGACTCTCTCTCATCCTCCTTCTGTCCCTCCCCACCACCCTCTCTCTCGGTGTCTCTCAAATAAATAAATAAATCTTTAAAAAATTATCTTTTCAACTGGAAATATAAGAAAAAACAAACATAAGGTTGTATCTTAAATCAGTTTTCACAGTAAAGCAATCTACTTCTAAAGGGAAAACATGTAAGAAATAATGTTGAGCTCTCACCATAGCACATCACCCAACCACCCCATGCCCTCATCCCTCCCACTCCCCTCCACTCCAGCAGCACTGTTTGTTTCCTGAGATTAAGAGTCTCTTACGGTTTGTCTCCCTCCCTTATCTTGTTTCATTTTTCCCTCCCTTCCCCTATGATCCTCCGTCTTGCTTCTTGAATTCCTCATATAAGTGAGATCATATGACAATTGTCTTTCTCTGACTGACTTATTTTGCTTAGCATAATCCCCTGTAGTTTCATCCATGTCATTGCAGGGTATTACATAATCCCCTGTAGTTTCATCCATGTCATTGCAAATGGCAAGATTTCATTTTTTATGGCTGTACAGTACTCCAATGTGCTATGGTGAGCACTGTGAATTGTGTAAGACTGATGAATCACAGACCTGTACCCCTGAAACAGACAATACATTATATATTAATAAAAAATAAAATAAAATGGCAAAAACAAAAAAAAATGTTGAGCTAATGTAACTATAGTAAAATGAACATAATAAATGTGTGTTATTCCTAAAGATTCGATATAGCTAAACATCCTGGTAGATCAGATCAAAAAGAAAACAAGACTCATGTTCCTATACACCTCTCTGGATACTTGAGGTAGCCTCTCCATCTAATCACGGAGTTACAGATTTCCCAATAGTTAATATATAAGGCTATCTTTGGGTCAACCACCACTTTTATTGACAACATGACAAACTTAACAAAGCTGGCTAAGTCCTTCTTTAGTACCTTTAAAATTATCTCCTTCAACTTATTTCTTTATCTTCATGTACTTTTTAGGTACTTCTGTATACAAGAAATCCTTTTGGTTTATGGCCCTGATTATTCTCTCCTTGCCACGTTTTCAACTGAATCCTGTGTTATGCTAGGCATATCAGTGAGCATATCATGAAAGACACTAAAGTTAGCATCATTAAACAACTTAGAAGTCTGACCCCTAATGGATTTCTTGCTGTACCACAGATTCAGTAATGTTACTAGTGAAACATAATAGGCTTCTTCAGTGCAGAAGATTTCCAACAAATTCCTATATGCAAAAATGTCTTAAAAATTTAGATACTATTAATTCACCCTAACAGTGATTAGTAAGAAGCCTATATTGTACTGGTCTTCTCTCACCAAAAAAACAACTTACAGACTCATCTTCTTCCTCCTCATCTTCATCTGCATGGTGGAAGAAATGTCGATAATTTCCTGAGTTTATTTCCGTATCTTCAGGCCCAACAAAGAATCTGGGGGCCTCACTCATTTTTATTTCATTTGATACAGATATAAAGCACTATACTAAAACTGCTTTTAAATAAACCATTCTCTCTATACTAGCTGGCAGAGCTCTGTCGCAGCTTGTTTCTGCTTATACAATCACTTGAAATTGTGATGACAGTTAGTTGGCAAATGTTCTTCTGTTCTCAGATATCATTGCTTCATTGTTGATGAAGTTTAAAAGACAAAGACTGAGGCTATTGCTTCAGTGAGTTGATGCAGTAATCTTTCTACCTAAAATGCAATGAAAAAATTAATTTTGGAGACTGTACTCAAAATATTCATATAAAATATTCATATAAAAGTAAATGACAAAAACATTCATATAAAAGTAAATGACACTTGTAAAATCCTGATCAGTAACTTGATGCATACCTTCAGATGAAATGACATTTGCTTCCATAAAATTTAAAAATTAAGCTCTAACCTTCAATAATCTACACTTTAGCAATTTGACAAACTGATTTAAAATAAAAGGATAGTAACAAAGTAACAGAGTAACAATAACAAAAATACACACTAAATTCTTCAAGTCCAAAAATATCTAAAAAATGAGAAAATTATTCAAATTATAACAAAATTCCATTAAAAGCTAAATACCTCTGCAATGCACTTAAGTAATACCTGAATAGAATGAAAAAAACAACAATAACAACATAAAGTGTAATGTGGGTTTAAAACCCACTGACATCTATAAATCAATTTGAAATTTGATTAAACCAAATTTTAAAAGACTAACTATAAAGTTTAGGGAATAAAATCGTTTCGTACTCTAGTCTAAAAAAAAAAAATCAACAAAATAAAATTAGAATAAAAACAAGATTTCATTATAACAGCAGCTCTTAAACTTTTAAAAGTCAGAAATTCCTTGGCTAGCCTAATAAAACCTACAGATCTTCTCCTCAGAAAAACATGTGTAATAAATTCTGCAAACAATTTTATGTGACTGACATCCAAGCTTTTCTATATAAACTGATGCCTATCAACATCAGTTTAAGAACTCTCATATAACAGTGATACCTCAAAACATCTTTACCAAAGCTGTATTACTGTTCCTTGGTCATATTAAAACTAATAACCTACCAAGATGAAACCACATATCAAATAATTCATTTGCTTATTGGTAATATAGTAAATTATTTGACCAAATATTCTTAGGGGTTGGATTACATGTTAGAACCACAAAGCCTAACCCCAAAACTCTTTTTCCTAAAGATCAAATTCTAATTTAATTGGTGGCTCCATAGTAAATATTAAAACTCTAGTGTACCTAGCCAGGCTTCATTTTATGCAACTTTAATTAAAATTTCATAGTGTTACGAAATTTGAAACAGTTGGTGATTAAAAAATTAAAGTAAAATACTTGCTCATGAATACCAAATACTGTTCAACTCTGATTTTTATATTGGAAACTACCATGCTACTGAGTATCCACACTCAAAGAAGTGGTTCTCAAACTTCATACATCAGAATCAACAGAGGGCTTGTTAAAATACTAAACTAAAAAGTCTCAAAGTAGGATCCAATACTCTAAAAATTCCAACATAATGCTCATGGTGCTGGCCTGGAAATCACACATTGGGATGCACTGCTCTAGACTTTGACAAAATTGGGTTAGATAGCTTTTGTTTATAGTTGTCCTTAACTTAGTTGTTAACTTAGTTAAGTTGTCCTTAGTTCTGTGTCCTTAACTAAGTCACTGAAGCTCTCTAGCCACCATCTGTAAAATGGGATAAATCTCATTATTAAGCAAATTAAATGAAAATGAAGATACAATGGCAATTAGCACAAGGTAAGCATTTAGTAAATGTCAGCTACTTATTTATCTTGCTGGCTCTTATAATTACGACCTAGATTCCTGACCTATCTTAACTGGCTCAGAACAAATGCAAACAATTCAGTTTAGAAGATACCTACTTAGCACCCACGTAATGAAGCCACAGAAACTCCTTTTTGCTGCTGCAGTTGACGCTGGAGACTTCATGACATGTTTTCAAGTCTTACCACACTGCTTGAGACTATCATGAACACTACTGCCTGGAAAAAACACTCCTCTCCTTCACAGATCTACCACGGTCAAAGCTCCTTAATTCTTAAAATGATACCACTGATCAACCATCAGTCCTACCTAGTATTCAGAAACCCACCTTTCTTGAAAAGCCTGATTTTCCTGAAACCCTAAAAGCAGTTTCCAATGGAAGCACTGCTGTAAGTGGTAGCTCCAGTTCCAAGGCACTATTACTGCAGCTACATAATAGGTTATTAAATAGGCTTCTGCATGCTGGCAAAGGCAGCCAAGCATCATTTAGAAGTGTATACAAGAAAGCCATGCCAAATTTCACAAAACCCTCACATTGATTTTTTTTTCCTTCTTCAAACATTCACGCACTATCTTTTTGCTGAGCCTGTCTCTCCTACTTATAATTCACGACTGTCCTTGAAAGTTCCAATTCCTCCTTTAATAAACAACTGCAAAGTCTTCAACAAATGCTTTTCTGATAACTGTCATGCTTCTGCCAACCCCTAAATACGCATCAGCATCTTTCCCATCCTTCATGATCCACAGCATTTGAGATGTATCTCTCCAATTACCTCTTTCCATTAGAGTTAAGGTTTTTCCTCCGCAAGTTTTTATTGTGAAAGATTTCAAATATTCAGAAAAGTTGAGAGAATGATTCACTATACATGTACATTCATATACTTACCGCTAAACTCCAACAATTGCTAACATTTCACCATACTTTCTATTTATATACACATACACTTGCTCTATCATTTGAAAGTTATAGACATCAATTTACTTCATTTCTACATACTTCAGTATGCATCTCCTAAAAATAAGGACATCCTCCTATATAACCAATTATCATTTCCACTTAGGAAAATTAATAGTTCCTTAATATTATGTATATGTAGCTGTGCCGGTGCTTTTAGAGAACAAGAACCTCATCTGTATATTCCTAGTACTTAACTGGTGCAGAGCACTTATGTGGGCGATCAATAAACGTCCCACCAACTGTTAAGTGTAATATCCTCACAACCACCACCACAAAAGTCCTATGAGTTTAAAACTTAAAACAGCAAGATCTGACTGTGCAACTCCGAATGTTCTGCACATCAGCTTAGTCGTCTGCTTTCAAAAAACCCATGCTGCAGTTAGTCTTTTGGTTTCTGAACTATTTATTTCTGCCTCACAATATGGAAGCTCCATGAGGACAGAGATCATTTCATCAGACACATAAACAGGCACACTGAATTTTTTTTTTTAATGAATACTTTCAACCACTGAAAATGTTAGTGAAGAAACTGGAAGCAAAGAAGCATAATGGTAAGACGACAGTAGTATAAGGGGCGCCTGGGTGGCTCAGTGGGTTGAGGCACCTGCCTTCGGCTCAGGTCATGGTCTCAGGGTCCTGGGATCGAGCCCCCGCATCGCATCGGGCTCTCTGCTCAGCAGGGAGCCTGCTTCCTCCTCTCTCTCTGCTTACTTGTGATCTGTCTGCCAGATAAATAAATAAAATCTTAAAAAAAACACAGTCGTATAATTAAGAATACAGATTTTGGAATCTAATAAATGTGGTTTCTAATACACATTTAATAATAAGTTTAAAAGTTTACCAGTAACAAAAGTGTTTTTAGTTAAGACAAGTTAAGTAACCTAAGTCTCAGGACCTGTCTCTGGAAAGTGAGAATAATAATCTAATATACCTCATGGAATTGCTGAGAGAAGTATATGAGAAAATACGTAAAGCACTTGGCACACTTAAGAATTCAGTTACTGGCAACCGCCTGAAATAAAAACTGTATTTTTCACTGAAGCCTTTTCAATAGCAAAACAAAACCCTATCCCAGGCTAGGGCAAGGGCTCTGGGTACTAAAGCCAGCCACGCTTCCTACTTCCCCATCTAAGCCTTCCCGCACACTAAAGCAAAGCAAGTGTCCCCCACAGGAATCCAAAGGTCGCCAACTCCCAGAAGTCGTCCAGAACCTAGTCAGTGAGATCCTGTGGTCACCACTCTCGGTCCTTCTCCCTCGAAGCGCGCGTGGTGCAGCACACTCGAACTGATTAGGTGAGGCAGTGACCTGCGGTCTCCGCTTTCACTCTGGAGAAGCTGCAACGCAAGGGCCTTTCTGTTCTTCCGAAGTGGGGGTGCAGGCGGCGAGAAGAGGGATAAAGGCCGAGGGATGAAAATAAAAATAGCCGTCGCTACCCACATCAGTCCCCAGACTCGAGGCTGCCTACTTTGGAGGAGTGAGCCCACAGCCTGGAGTACCAACTGGACGCTCGGCGGTTTCCTTCTGTTTCATCTGAAATTTCGGCTCTCTCAAACCCGAGGAATACAGAAGGGAGGCAACGGAGGAGGAGAAGAAAATAGGACGCGAAAAGACCCTCAGGGCTGTGGTGTCACGCCTCCACGCCCACGCTGCCTTCCGCTCTGGCACACACCCCTAGGAAGAGCGCGTGTCTAAGCTCCGCAAAGCGCAGAAGACAAAGCAACCAACTGCCCAGCCGCAGCCTCGGGTGACCGAGCTCGGCACCTCGGTTCTCCTCGGGTCTGAGTCCTCACCTGCTACCGCTGCAGCAGCCACGCAAGCTGCAGAAGATAGCCGCGCCCTTCCCAGCTTTCGGCTTCCCCTTTAATCCCAGAGACAGAAGGGAAGTGGTCCGCTAAAGACTCCAGCTGTTAGCTTGGACGCAGGTCTCCTCTCTACCGTAGCAGCTGAAGGGCCACACAGAGCTACTGCAAAGCACTACACCACCTCCCTTATCTCGGTCACGCCTCTCCCCTCCCGCCTCGGGTCTCACACAGAAACCTCACCGGGCGGAACGCTTTCCGGCAAGTGCCAAACGGCCTGCACGGCCCCCCATAAGCACACCCCTCTTGAAGACACGGTAGTTCCGTTTCCGGCAGCACCAGATAAGTCACGAGAGGACGCTTAAATCCTGTCGTTTGTGTTTAGGACCACTTTCGGTGAGTGGTCGTTCCGGTCTGTTTTGTTATATGTAGTGGTTTTTAAAGTGAGGCATCACCTGACAGTAATTTCGAAACCGTTTGCATCGACTAGTTTAAGGACGGGTTTAATTGACCGTGGAGATTGCGCAGGCGCTCTTGGGGAGAGAGGGCCTTGCTAGGGCGTTGAGGTGTCCCGCGCCCGCTGAATTGAAAAGTGGCGAGTTCTGTAGTCGGGCTTGGGGTGGTGCTTAGTCTGTGTGACCGAGTTTTGCTTGAGATCGTTTTTCTGATCTTGCTAAGTTTAGCTGGACCTTGCCCTTAAGAATGGATTAAGGAGCCATTCAAACTCCGTGGAAATTGCTCTCCGATAGTTAAAGTAGCGTCCGAGACGGCGAGCAGGTTCAGAAGGTTGACCGCCGCAGTTGGCAGACATTGAAGACTTTCCCGTCGTTGTGGTTTGATCTGGAATATTGCCCTCTTGCCCCAAATTAAATTTTCCTTTGGCGGGGAAAATCGCGAGTTCGGGGAAGAATCTTGTCCGGTGGTGTAGTTTAAAAGGAAAAGAACGGGGCACCTGGGTGGCTCAGTGGGTTGAAGCCTCTGCCTTCGGCTCAGGTCGTGGTCCCAGGGTCCTAGGATCGAGCCCGACATCCGGCTCTCTGCTCAGTAGGGAGCCTGCTTCTCCCTCTCTCTCTGCCTGCCTCTCTGCCTACTTGTGATCTCTGTCAAATAAATAAATAAAATCTTTAAAAAAAAAAAAAAAGGAAAAGAACACTACTTCAGTGTGGGTTTTCCTCAAATGAGCGTTTCTGGGCCAAAGTCGAGAAATAGTTTTCAAAATGGAAATTCATGTATCGCACGTGGCTTTATGTGTATGCTTCTGGAAGTGAAGGCATTTTGGTTAAAGGAATTTGTAGGTTGAAGTGAAGCGGATTAGAACAGTGTAATTAGTTTTCCCATTCTTAGACATTACATAAATTGTGTTCCTCTTTTTCTCAAAGATTAGACTAATTCAGAAGTGAAAATTCTGATCACAAGTTAATATGTTGAGGGGCGCCTGAGTGGCTCAGTGGGTTAAAGCCTCTGCCTTCAGCTGGGGTCATGATCCCGGGGTCCTGGGATCGAGCCCCGCATGGGGCTCTCTGCTCAGCGGAGAGCCTGCTTCTCCCTGTCTCTCTCTGCCTGCCTCTCGCCTACTTGTGATCTCTGTCAAATAAATAAATAAAATTTTAAAAAATATGTTTGTTGAAATATTGCAAAATTTAAGTTTTTAAGCTGGAACACATGCATATGACAACTTTTTGGAGACTTAAGTTGTTGCCTTTGATGGGTTTTGTCCAATTCTTATTTTATTTAAAGTGATACTTAACTGCCTTACTTTTTTGCATACACAAGATAAAATTAAAGGAATTAAGTAACAGATATTTACGCAACTACTTACTGGTTTTATTTGACGTTGTCTTAGGAACCTAGCGTTAAAGCTCAATCAAATTTGACCCTGACAGTTCCTCTTGCAAAATTAGAACTTGTAATCAGCCACCCTCACCTTCACCTCCTTTTGTCATCCCTACATATTTTAATACACAAGTACTTATTTACACAAATTCTTAAAAATAAGGACTATTTAAAGAAGGCTTAATCTTTATTTTCATAACTTAAACCGCTTAATTGTCTCTTGTAAATGATGCTTTTAATATTTGGATATAGGAAGCTACTTGATTTATGTTTGTTCTACTCTTACAGCTTAAAGCCTGTATTATTTCGGTAAATAAATGCCAATATTAGCAAATTTTAACCTATTTAGATGATTTTCCTTTTTGTGAACTGATTTTTCTTATGTATTTAAGCTTGTGAACCACATTAGATTATAATCATTATAAAGTGTGCAACTCTTCAGTCTTCTGGCTTTCCTTGTTAGCATTAAAACATAAACATTACCATAAAACATTAATCACCATTAGTGAAAACGAGATTTTAAAATCTTTTCCTTGTAGATAAAGGTTTTGAGAAAAGAGTTTTCTATTACTTTGAACACCTTGATATGAATGATAATAATAAATAAATATTTTAACAATAATTATATATTGAATTACCATTTGCAAGGGACTTTTCAAATCCTTAATCTCATTGATCCTGATATTTATGAAAAAGGAAGGATAAGTATTATTTTCTTTTTACATGTGATTACTGAAGCTTAAGTAGCTCATACACCAGAAATTTTGACTCCTAAAAGCCTTGACTTCTTAGACACACATTCTATAAATGTTTGCAATTCTTAAAAATTGCCTTTGCAATTAATTAAAAATTCTCCTTTAATTAAATTATTTCTTGCCCCTGTAGTTTTGGCTTTTTCAGATGTCATTTAAATAATAACATATAGCATGTAGCCTTTTGTGTCTGACTTTTATCATTTAGCATAAAAACATTATGATTTTTAGATTTATCCCTGTAAGTATCTTTTTAGTTTGTTCGTTATCAGTACTGAGTAGTATTTCACCATATGGATCTACCTTGATTTGTTTATCCACTCACTGGTTGCTGAACATTTGGTTTGTCTTCAGATTTCAGCTGTTAGGAATAAAGCTTCTAGAAACAGTCCCATACACATTTGTATGGACATATACTTTAATTTCTCTTGAGTTAAAACTATTTTCCAGCATGTTTGTACCATTTTGTATTCTCACCAGCAATAATGCTCTGTATCCTTGGTGGTACTTAGAAGTGTTAGGTTTTGTTTCTTTTTTGGGTTTTTTGGTTTTTGTTTTTTGCCATTTTGATAGATGTATAGCAGTATTTTAATGTTATTTGTTTTTTTAAATGTCTAATTGTGTGAGCATATTTTCATGTGTTTATTTGCAAGTCATATTTTTTTTGATGAAAGGTCTGTTCAGATCTTTGTCCATTTTCTAAGTTGGATTGTTTGTACCTTATTGAGATTTAAGAATTCTTTACAAATTCTTTGCAATGATAGAGATGGAGATAGAGATTTATACTAGGCAAAATAAGTCAGAGAAAGACAAATACCATATTTCACTTATATGTGGAATCTAAGAAACAAAAACAGATGAACATAGGGAAAGAAAAAAAAAAGAGAAGCAAACCGTAAGAGACTCTTAACTATAGAGAACAAACTGAGGGTTGATGGAGGGAGGAGAGTGGGAGATGGGTATTAAGGAGGGCAGTTGTGATGAGCACTGGGTATTATATATAGTGATGAACTACTAAATTCTACACCTAAAACCAATTTTACCATATATGTTAACTAACTAGAATTTAAATGAAAACTTGAAAGAAATGAGTTCTTTTTTTTTCTTTTTAGATTTTATTTATTTATTATTTGACAGACAGAGATCACAAGTAGGCAGAGAGGCAGGCAGAGAAAGGAGGAAGCAGGCTCCCTGCTGAGCTGAGAGCCAGATGCGGGGCTGGACCCCAGGACCCTGGGATCATGACCTGAGTCAAAGGCAGAGACTTTAACCCACTTAGCCACCCAGGTGCCCCAGAGATAAGAGTTCTTTATAAGTTCTGAATACAGGTTTTTTATTATATTTGTATACTGAAAATATTTTCTCACAGCTGTTATTATTCTTTTCACTTTCTTAACATTGCCTTTAAAAGAACAAAAGTTTTTTGGGGCGCCTGGCTTGCGCAGTTGATGAAGCATCTGACTATTGATTTAAGCTCAGTTCATGATCTCAGAGTCATGAGATCAAGCCCCTGCAATGAGCTTGGTGCTGAGGTGGTTTCTGCTTGAGATACTCTCCCTCTGCCCCTTCCCCCTGCTCCTGCTCTATTTCTCTCTCCTCTCATACTCACTCTCTCTCTCTCAAGTAAATAAATAAATAAATATTAAAAAAATAATAAAAGAACAAAAGGTTTTTGGTTTTTTATTATTTAGTTTTGTATTCCCATAACCTAGTGCATATAAGGATTTAAGGACTTGGTAAATGAATGAGCAAATAAAAAGTTACATGGATGAACGGCCTGACAACTGCAGTAGTGAGTAAAACATAGGAAGTTCTACAATGGTACAAAGGTCAGGAGAGGTTGAGATCGCTTCAGATTCAGACATCATGGAAGGCTTGCTTCAGTGAGACCCTAGAGATTTATTTTGAAAAATGGTTAAGACTTAATCAGATAGGGGCACCTAGGTGGCTCAGTCAGTTAAGCATCTGCCCTGGACTCAGGTCATGATAGCTGAGTCCTGGGATCAAGCCCAAGTTGGGCTTCCTGCTCAGTGGGAACTCTGCTTTTCTCTCTCTCTCTAATAAATAAAATATTTTAAAATAGATTTACTCAGATAGAATTGGAAGGATAAACCATTCACGGGGAAAATGGTGACATAAACCAAGGTACAGAGAGTGGTTGGGATGTGGGCAAAGGTATATAAAGACGAGAGGAGAAACTGAGCTTGTTTTGTGCCAGGTTGTAGAGGTTTGGCTAAATAGTTCAGACTTTGTCAGGAAGCAGTGGAGATGGCCAAGGGCAATCTTTAATAGTGTCTACTCTGTCTAATAATTCATTTGGAAGATAAAAATATGCTTAGGACAATGAATAGTTTTAAGTTTCAAGGTAACTGTCAAGCAAATAATCACCCCTTTAAGTATTCTCTTCTTTACTAAGACAGCCAACCCTTATATAACACACTGGTGAAATACAAAAATATGTGGAAATTTTCTGATTTTTATGTCTTCCACCATTAGAAGAGTCCACTCTACTTTAATGATGACAAAAAAACAAACAAACAAACAACAAAGCCAAAAACCTCAGAGAACTCAGTCTTCAAAATTTTGTTTATTGATTTCTTCTATTCCTTGAACTTTTTGTACTATGCACTTGCTCTGAGGAGCAAAATTCTTCTACTTTGATGTATTTTCAGTTCTTCAAAAGTTAAGGGTTTGAAAGTGGAAAGGTTAATTTCAGTGAATAGACTTTCTGAACATGAATCTTTGCTCATGAATTTTAGGTAGGACAGCAGGAGTATCCTAATAGCACAGATGCTTGAATGTACTGAGGGCTTTATCTTACATTGAGTAATTAGAGAAAAGATTTTCTGGTATCCCAGAAATTCAGAATAGACTGAATGTTTGTGTGTTCTCTCCCCAATACCCCTGCTCCTGCGTTGAAATCCTAACCACCAGTGTGATGGTACTAAGAGGTGATGCCTTTGAAAAGTGATTAGGTCACGAGGATCGAGCCCTCAAGAATGGAATTAGTGCCCTTCATTTTTGTTGTTGTTGTTTTCATTGTTTTAAGTAGTCTCCATGCCCAGTGTGGAGCCCAATGCAAGGCTTGAACTCCTAGCCCTGAGATCAAGACCTTAGCTGAGATCAAGAGTTGGCACTTAACAGACAGAGCCACCCAGACACCCTGGAATTAGTGCTCTTTTAAAACTGATGTCAGAGAGCTCCCCAGCACCTTCTGTTATGTGAAGACAAAGCAAAGAGGTAATCTGTGAACCTAAGAGGCAAGCTTTTACCAGACACTGAATCTGTCAGCTTGTGCTTAGACTTTTTAGCCTTTAGAACTGTGAGAAATAAATGTTTGTTAATAAGACACCCAGTCTATGGTATATTGTTAGAGCAACCCAAAAGGACTAAGACACCCTGGAGAATTGTAGGGGGCAGTTGGGGGAACTTAAAAGGTAGAAGTTTTTAAGTATAAGGGAAAATAATGGACATCACTGTAGTTTAGGGAGACTTTTATGTTGTCCAATAACCAGCTTTTTTTCTACCAGTTACAATTACCCATTCCCTCTATGTTATGGGACCTGTATTTTCTCATAAGGGTGCAAGTTTGGTGTTTTGCTCCTGGAGGCTTTTTAATAGGCCTGAAAATGCTTCTTCCCTTTTATTTTTTAGGTCCTTCAGGTTTTGCAACCTTTACTGATCTCTGAAAGGAAGGCAATAAAGGATTTTATCTTATTTGTATAAATCATATCTTCCTCTAGATACCATGCTCAGCCACTGGCTAGGATGGGATGTTTCAAGGTTTTCTTTTAGATGACTTAGAACATTGTTGATTCCAAAAGCCACTCATAGAAAACCATAATTTGGGGTTGGTCAAATATTTTATATTTTATAGAATATAGACCCTAGTGATTTAATCTAAAATGAGAAATGGTAGGGATGCCTAGCTGGCTCTGTGAGGTGAGCAGAGCATGTGACTTTTGATATGAGAGTTGTGGGTTTGAGTCCCATGTTGGGTGTAGAGATTACTTAAAGATAAAATCTTTAAGAAATAAAATGAGACAGGACAGTTCTTTCTCTCCCTTGGACATGGAAGAGCTTGTGTCAGTGTACTCTGGAGTTGAAAATAGGATAAATGATTTTTGCTTGTTGGTTTGTTTTAAGAGTTGAGGAGGTTTAGTACAGAGCTAGAGTGACAGGCAGGCAAATGGATAGGTAGACCAGCATAGTCTGTATTCCCTACTTGATTCACCAGTTTCCCTAAAAGGAAAATTGATGAAGAGTGGAAGTTTGCCACAGAATCATTTGGCAGGGGAAAAACTGTAGTGAGGATGACATTAAAGTAAAGGCATCAGGAGGTCTTCTATGACAGATGGGGTGGGTGGTAGGGGTCAGGGGGAATGGTACTTCACCTAAGAGAGTTTGAAAAGAACTAAGATGTAAAGCATGATGGAACTTGAAAATAGAGCCACAGGACAAGGACTAAGTATATACATAGTAAAATCTCTCGATGCCTTTACTATTTCCAATTAGGGGTTATTATGACTACAAAAAGTCTATGAGCATTTTCTTACACATCTTTTGATAGTCATGTATTCATATCACAGGGGTAGAAATTCAAAAGTAGATTTGTCAAGTCCTTAGCGTAGACAAGTGTTTAGTTAGAAGACTCAATTTTCCAAGGTAGCTGTAGCCTTTTGTACTCCCACCATGTATAAGTGTTTCATTTGTTACCTATCCTTATAGGTGGCGTTATCTATGTTTTTACTTTTACCCCTTTTGATAGTGTGTAGTTACAGAAATCATGACTTCTTAATTGGCTTTTTGGAGTAATGATGTTGAGCACATTTTCACTTGCTTAGTAACCATTTGGATATCTTCTTTTTTAAAGTGCCATGTAAGATTTTACTCCCATTTTTAAAGTTGGGTTTTCTTTTTGATTTGTAGTTGTTTATATATGCTGAGTATGAGTCCCTTGTTAGATATACATATTAAAGATATCTTCTGCCAGTCTATGGATTACCTTTTCCTTTCCTTAAAGATGTCTCTTGAATGGGTTGTGATTTCAATGAAGTACAATTTGTTATAATTTTTTTCTCCTAATTAAGAATAGTGTTTTTTTATGTTCTGTTGAAGAAATCTTTATATAGACTATAAAATAGCTTACACTTTATGCTAACTCAAGACTAAGAGATATTATAAATGTATTGATATCCTCAGTGGAAATTATGAAAAGATCAGAAAGATGGTTATTGAATGTGGAAAGTGCTATATCATTGGGGAAGAGACTTAATAGACTGTTAAAACCATAGGTTCCTGGGCACAGTCTATTCTTTTTTATTCTAATATTCCTTCTGCAGTAATACTCTCTTGTAGACTCATCACTAGATCTTCTAGTAATCAGTAAACATCAATATTGTTTTCGGAATTAAAAATTTTAAGCACTGTGTCAGAGTCCTAGTAGGAAACAGAAGATAGGGGATAGGGGCACTTGGGTGGCTCAGTCATTAAGTGTCTGCCTTAGGTCATTATCCCAGGCTCAAGTCATGATCCCAGGCTCCTGGGATCCAGCCCTACGTTGGGCTCCCTGCTAGGCAGGGAGCCTGCTTCTCCTCCATCCCCACCCCCCTGCTCATGCTCTCTCTCTCTCTCTCACTACCTCTCTCTCTCTCAAATAAAATCTGGGGAAAAAGAAAAAGAAACAGAAGATACATTCTTCTGGAAGTTTAAAGAAAATTTAATGAAGCTCCTATTTAAAGACCAAAGAAACAGGGTCGAAGAAATCCACATGGTACCCTGAGATTAGTAACAGCAGGGCATAATGATGGACTAGTGCTCCTGAGTTAGCGAAAAGAAGAAATGATGTTATAGACTTGCAGTGAGAATTAGAAATATGGAAGATGGGCTACTCTACAGGAGTAGTAGTTGCAGAGGGTTGCAGCCTAAACCAATAAATAAATATCCTGATCGCTTCTGCATTCTGATTTGCCTCCTGGCACCTCCCACTGGGCAAGCCTAATCAGAAAACTATAAGTTAAAAAAAAAAAAAACTTTCTCCCCTTTATAACCTATCATGTATTTAAATGTCATATAACAGAACCATTCTATGTAAGTAAGATTTTGATTGATGGTAGTGAGAGACTTTAAGCTAAACTTTTTTTTTTTTTAAGATTTTATTTATTTATTTGACAGACAGAGATCACAAGTAGGCAGAGAGTAAGAGAGAGGAGGAAGCAGGCTCCCCACGGAGCAGAGAGCCCGATGCAGGGCTCAGTCCCAGGACCCCGGGATCATGACCTGAGCCGAAGGCAGAGGCTTTAACCCACTGAGCCACCCAGGCACCCCATAAGCAAAACTTTTTGAAGTGTAATCATTTATTTTGGTTTTTCCCAGTATATGGAAAATTTTCAGCATTTCTTTTCACATGGAAGGAGACAAGATAATGTGTTATGATGTATCTCAAAAATAGCTTTTGAATATTTTAGTTTGTATACATCACACAGTTCCTTTTCTGTACTATATTTATCTCCATCACAGATAATATTCCAGGAATGTTCAATTCATATGTAAGCAGAAATGTGACAGAAGCCAGAACCGAAATAGCAACTGAATGAACTTACCATTCAAATTATATCTTTAAATACCTTTACCTAGGTTCATCATGGTCCGTAGTGGAAAAAATGGTGACCTTCATCTTAAACAGATTGCATATTATAAACGAACTGGTGAATATCATCCAACTACACTACCAAGTGAAAGAAGTGGCATAAGAAGAGCAGCAAAAAAATTTATCTTCAAAGGTAACACTGGGCACCTGGATGGCTGAGTTGGTTAAGCATCTGACTCTTGATTTTTGACTCAGGTCATGATCTCAGGGTCGTGAGGTGGAACCCGGTGTGGGGCTCTGTGCTGGGTGTGGAGCCTCTTTAAGATGCTCTCTCCCTCTCCCCCTCCCCCTCCCTGTCACCCCACCCCTGCTCATACACACTCTCTTTCTCTCTGTCTCTAAAAAAGAAAGAAAGAAAAAGAAAAGAAACAAAGGTAACATGTATGCTCCAAATCTTAAGTGTAGAGTTAATATAGATGATTTTCCATGTGTACTTTGTGGAATCCAGAGAATTTTCTGCAGTAACTGGTTGTTGCTTAACAATTACCAGCATAATTGATGATGACACTCAGTCAAAAGCAAAATAAAAATTCCAGTGAAGCTAACTGAATACCAGTAAGCGTGAAAAGGACATTTTAAATCATAGAAAATGATAATCGTGAAAAAAAAAAACACCCACTCACTTAAATTAACATCTCATGCTTTTGTCCTCAGGTAGTTCCTACTTTAATGGCATTTTCTAGCACTTATGAAGAGCTTATTTGATGCTGATATGAAAATACTGACATTAACTTTTTACTGTATTTATTTCTGTGGTCCCCCTGCCATCAGATATTTTCAGGATCACATTCATTTTTGGATACCTCATCCCCCTGAATGGATTAAATATTTGAAAACAGTAGAAAATTTATGTTGAAAGATTATGGTAATTTTTCCTTCTTTCTCTTCTTCCTTCAAAGGGAAGAGACATTTGCAATGAAATAAGCCAGAAGTTAGGTTGCCAGAGGACTAAATGAGTGTTGGTGCTATTAATTAATGGAAGTTTTTCCTCTAGGCACAAAATCAGGGGACTTTAGAATAATATAAATACTTCCTCATATCTCTGTGTACATCCCATCCTATAACTTCTTTATACTTCCTAAGTATACCTCTTAGCTCTTAGTAAAGTTATGATTCATTCATTTATTTATTTATTTAAACATTTATGCAACAGATGTTTACCAAGTTCCTACTGTGTGCCAATCACATTTTAGGGCTTAGGGATAATACATGGATGAATAAGGTAGATAAGGTTCCTGCCCTTAAGTTGCTTACCTTCTAATTCAAGGAAGGAATGTTTCACTCAGCATATGCTCAATTAAACACTAGTAACTTAGTGCTCTATTTTGGAGTTTGAATAGCTACCTCATCCACACTGGAGAGAGAGAGAGTGATTCTTTGCCCACCTCAATTGCTTTCCAGCTATGGATTCTTCTCAGGTACCCTCCAGACAAAAACAGAGAACTATCTTAAGGATAAAGGTTCTCTTGCTTTCCTGCTTTACACATCCCACCTCCTGTTCAAATCTAGAAAAACTGTTTAACAGCGTGATTGCTTACAAAAATGTAAGTTATGTTGAAATACTATTTTGGAAAATTCTGTTCCAGAAGTTGCTTATTTATAGATAATTCATCTGCTAATTCATGCCATTTTTAAGGGATGTGTGCAAGTATTTTTCCAGTTTGAGTACTCCCATAAAAAGATAATTTCATACTCCTGTAGTTATCACATGTTTTGGTGAACAACATAGCTCCACTGGTACGGATAGCTACAAAATTATAGCAACTAGTGATCCTCCTACATAACAAGCAAACATAACAGCTGAAAACCTTTCAGGTTGTATGTATGCATTCATTACAAATAAGTATTCTGTCTTAGAGGGAAAAAGATTTTAAAAAACCATAATGGTTTGATGATAAGGCCATGATTAGATTATCTTTAAACTATATTGATCTCTAAAAATTGCAATCATATCTTTTTGTTATTATTTATTCCAGAAAAAAAGCTGTTTTATGTTGGGAAAGACAGAAAACAAAACCGTTTGGTAATTGTTTCAGAAGAAGAAAAAAAGAAAGTCCTAAGAGAATGCCATGAAAATGACACTGGAGCTCATCATGGCATATCCAGGACCCTTACTCTAGTGGAATCCAATTATTATTGGACTTCTGTGACCAATGATGTCAAACAGTGGGTATGGCTTATATATTAAGAATATTTTAAATAATATCTTTGTAGTAGATATCCAGAATTCATTATTGCTTCAGATTTGCTCTGGATATTACCTCTTGTTAAGTACTTTTTCTATGGGTAGTGTTTGTACAAAAACATTTAAAAGGAGTTTTACTTCCCATCAAAATTCTCCTTCAGGGTGTCTGGCTCTTGATTTCAGCCGAGGTCATGATCTCAGGGTTGTGAGACAGAGCCCCACTTCAGGCTCTGCACGGGGCATGAAACCTGCTTAAGATTCTCTCTCTCCCTCTCCCCCTCCTTACCCCCCCCTCAAAAAAAAAAGAAATCAGGTTTTCAAATTCTCCTTTAGAATCACTAAAGCATAATTTGAACTAAAACAGTATTTAAAATTTTGAAAAATAGCATATTAAAATAGATTATTTAGAACCAGATTTTCATCATTGAACTTTATATATTGGCAGAATTCAAATGGGGTGAAATTCCTTTGATTAAATGATTACCTCTTTGATGGCCATCATTTAATCTTTTCTTGAGAGGACAATCTGTTCATAAGTCAGGTCCAGTGTGTGCTCTC
>ML107449.1:62673-79434 GCA_003697995.1 Taxidea taxus jeffersonii | reverse complement strand
TGGAGTCTGCTTGTCCCTCTTTTTTTATTGCTCCTTCCAGCTCCCATGCATCCGCTAGTGTGCGCTCTCTCTCTCTCTCTCAGACAAGTAAATCTGTAAGAAAAATAAATGAATAACAAATGTGGAAAATTTAACAAATTAAATAGGAATGAATACTGAAAAATAAGACCTTTCTAACTTACCTAAAAAACAAAAATAGTAATAATATTTACTTTTTCTCTAGGGAGTTGACTGAACATTCCAGTTATTACATTATAGGGTGGTGGGATTTCTCTAATCTAGGACTGCTAAGGCACATAGTCAAGAGTAACTGCCATGAAGAGACATTCTGACGCATAGCCAAGTTCATAAGAGCAAGCAGTAAAATTGTTACATTAAAGCTGAGACTTGAATGTGTTCTGTCAACTATCAGATAATCTTGCCTGCCTTGACTGACAGAGCAATGGTCAAAATGAGGCGTATGAAACAATCCAGTTTATAGGATAAACAATGTAGGAAGTTCTGCTTATATTTCTTTTTTACCAAATAAATAAGAAAGAAAAGAAGTTTTGGGGGCACCTGGGTGGCTCAGTGGGTTAAGCCTCTGCCTTCGGCTCGGGTCATGATCCCAGGGTCCTGGGATGGAGCCCCACATCGGGCTCTCTGCTCAGCGGGGAGCATGCTTCTCCCTCTCTCTCTGCCTGCCTCTCTGACTACTTGTGATCTCTATCTTTGTCAAATAAAGAAAATCTTTAAAAACAAAAAAAGAAAAGTTTTGCTAATGATATGTATAGATGATGAAGAGCATCCCAGATCAACAAGGCAGGTGATTGTACATCACACATGTTATATAAAGTTATCTTGAGAAAAGAGTAAGAATCCACAACACGTAAGAAAGCAGATGACTGGGGGCATCTGGGTGCCTCAGTCGTTAAGCATCTGCCTTCGGCTCAGGTGGTGATCCCAGGGTCCTGGGATCAAGCCCCGCATTGGGCTCCCTGCTCGGTGGGAAGCCTGCTTCTGCCTCTCCCATTCCTCCTGCTTGTGTTCCTTCTCTCACTGTGTATCTCTCTATTAAATAAATAAATAAATAAAATCTTTAAAAACAAACAAAAAGAAGGCAGATATTGTATATCACACATGATATATGAAGTTATCTTGAGAAAAGAATACGAATCCACAACATGTAAGAGGTCTTCAGTAGTTTCCTTGCTCATTCTTGGTTTTCTTTTTTTTTTTTTTTAACTTTATTTAAGCTTTATTTAAACATATAATGTAACCCCACCACCCTCTCCCAACCCCTCTTCCCCCCACCCCCCTCAGTTTGTTTTATGACATTAAGAGTCTCTTTTGGTTTGTCTCCCTCCCGATCCCATCTTCTTTCATTTTTACTTTTCCTACCACCTTAACTCCCACCCCCGTTGCATCTCCACTTCCTCATATCAGGGAGATCATGTGATAGTTGTCTTTCTCCAGTTGACTTATTTCGCTAAGCATAATACGCTCTAGTTCCATCCATGTCGTCGCAAATGGTAAGATTTCATTTCTTTTGATGGCTGCATAGTATTCCATCGTATATACATACCACATCTTCTTTATCCATTCATCTGTTGATGGACATCTAGGTTCTTTCCATAACTTGGCTATTGTGGACATTGCTGCTATAAACATTCGGGTACACGTGCCCCTTTGGATCACTGCGTTTGTATCTTTAGGATAAATATCCAGTAGTGCAATTGCTGGGTCATAAGGTAGCTCTATTTTCAATTTTTTGAGGAACCTCCATGCTGTTTTCCAGAGTGGTTGCACCAGCATGCATTCCCACCAACAGTGTAGGAGGGTTCCCCTTTCTCCACATCCTCGCCAGCATCTGTCATTTCCTGACTTGTTCATTTTAGCCATTCTGACTGGTGTGAGGTGGTATCTCATTGTGGTTTTGATTTGTAGTTCCCTGATGCCCAGTGATGTGGAGCACTTTTTCATGTGTCTGTTGGCCATCTGGATGTCTTCTTTGCAGAAATGTCTGTTCATGTCCTCTGCCCATTTCTTGATTGGATTATTTGTTCTTTGGGTGTTGAGTTTGCTAAGCTCTTTGTAGATTTTGGATACTAGCCCTTTTTCTGATATGTCTTTTGCAAATATCTTTTCCCACTCTGTCAGTTGTCTTTTGGTTTTGTTGACTGTTTCCTTTGCTGTGCAAAAGCTTTTGATCTTGATGAAGTCCCAATAGTTCATTTTTTCCCTTACTTCCCTTGCCTTTGGCGTTGTTCCTAGGAAAAAGTTGCTGCGGCTGAGGTCGAAGAGGTTGCTGCCTGTGTTCTCCTCAAGGATTTTGATGGATTCCTTTCTCACGTTGAGGTCCTTCATCCATTTTGAGTCTATTTTCGTGTGTGGTGTAAGGAAATGGTCCAATTTCATTTTTCTGCATATGGCTGTCCAATTTTCCCAACACCATTTGTTGAAGAGGCTGTCTTTTTTCCATTGGATGTTCTTTCCTGCTTTGTCGAAGATTAGTTGACCATAGACTTGAGGGTCTATTTCTGGGCTCTCTATTCTGTTCCATTGATCTATGTGTCTGTTTTTGTGCCATTACCATACTGTCTTAATGATGACAGCTTTGTAGTAGAGCTTGAAGTCGGGAATTGTGATGCCACCAACTTTGGTTTTCTTTTTCAATATTCCTTTGGCTATTCGAGGTCTTTTCTGGTTCCATATAAATTTTAGGACTATTTGTTCCATTTCTTTGAAAAAATTGGATGGGATTTTGATAGGCATTGCATTAAATGTGTAGATAGCTTTAGGTAGCATAGACATTTTCACAATATTTATTCTTCCAATCCATGAGCATGGAACATTTTTCCATTTCTTTGTGTCTTCCTCAATTTCTTTCATGAGTACTTTATAGTTCTCTGAGTATAGATTCTTTGCCTCTTTCGTTAGGTTTATTCCTAGGTATCTTATGGTTTTGGGTGTAATTGTAAATGGGATTGGCTCCTTAATTTCTCTTTCTTCTGTCTTGTTGTTGGTGTAAAGAAATGCAACTGATTTCTGTGCATTGATTTTATATCCTGACACTTTACTGAATTCCTGTACAAGCTCTAGCAGTTTTGGAGTGGAGCCTTTTGGGTTTTCCACATATAGTATCATATCATCTGCAGAGAGCGATAGTTTGACTTCTTCTTTGCCGATTTGGATGCCTTTAATTTCTTTTTGTTGTCTGATTGCTGAGGCTAGGACTTCTAGTACTATGTTGAATAGCAGTGGTGATAGTGGACATCCCTGCCTTGTTCCTGACCTTAACGGAAAAGCTCTCAGTTTTTCTCCATTGAGAATGATACTTGCCGTGGGTTTTTCATAGATGGCTTTGATAATATTGAGGTATGTGCCTTCTATCCCTACACTTTGAAGAGTTTTGATTAGGAAGGGATGTTGTACTTTGTCAAATGCTTTTTCAGCATCTATTGAGAGTATCATATGGTTCTTGTTCTTTCTTTTGTTAATGTACTGTATCACATTGATTGATTTGCGGATGTTGAACCAACCCTGCTGCCCTGGAATAAATCCCGCTTGGTCGTGGTGAATAATCCTTTTAATGTACTGTTGGATCCTATTGGCTAGTATTTTGGTGAGAATTTTCGCATCTATGTTCATCAGGGATATTGGTCTGTAATTCTCTTTTTTGATGGGATCCTTGTCTGGTTTGGGGATCAAGGTGATGCTGGCCTCATAAAATGAGTTTGGAAGTTTTCCTTCCATTTCTATTTTTTGGAACAGTTTCAGGAGAATAGGAATTAATTCTTCTTTAAATGTTTGGTAGAATTCCCCTGGGAAGCCATCTGGCCCTGGGCTTTTGTTTGTTTGGAGATTTTGGATGACTGTTTCAATCTCCTTACTGGTGATGGGCCTATTCAGGTTTTCTATTTCTTCCTGGTTCAGTTTTGGCAGTTTATATGTCTCTAGGAAAGCATCCATTTCTTCCAGATTGTCGAATTTGTTGGCATAGAGTTGTTCATAATATGTTCTTATGATTGTTTGTATTTCTTTGGTGTTGGTTGTGATCTCTCCTCTTTCATTCATGATTTTATTTATTTGGGTCCTTTCTCTTTTCTTTTGGATAGGTCTGGCCAGGGGTTTATCAATCTTATTAATTCTTTCAAAGAACCAGCTCCTAGTTTCATTGATTTGTTCTATTGTTTTTTTGGTTTCTATTTCATTGATTTCTGCTTTGATCTTTATTATTTCTCTTCTCCTGCTGGGTTTAGGCTTTCTTTGTTGTTCTCTCTCGAGTTCCTTAAGGTGTAGGGTTAGGTTGTGTATTTTAGACCTCTCCTGTTTCTTGAGATAGGCTTGTATCGCTATATATTTTCCTCTCAGGACTGCCTTTGCTGTGTCCCACAGATTTTGGACCATTGTGTTTTCATTATCATTTGTTTCCATGGTTTTTTTCAATTCTTCTTTAATTTCCTGGTTGACCCATTCATTTTTTAGAAGGATGCTGTTGAGTCTCCATGTATTTGTGCTCTTTCCACATTTCCTCTTGTGATTGAGTTCTAGCTTCAGAGCATTGTGGTCTGAAAATATGCAGGGAATGATCCCAATCTTTTGATACCTGTTGAGACCTGATTTATGACCCAGGATGTGATCTATTCTGGAGAATGTTCCATGGGCACTAGAGAAGATCGTGTATTCTGTTGCTTTGGGGTAGAATGTTCTGAATATATCTGTGATGTCCATCTCGTCCAGTGTGTCATTTAAGACCTTTATTTCCTTGTTGATCTTTTGCTTGGATGATCTGTCCATTTCAGTGAGGGGTGTATTAAAGTCTCCAACTACTATTGTATTCTTGTCAATGTGTTTCTTTGATTTTGTTATTAATTGGTTTATATAGTTGGCTGCTCCCATGTTAGGGGCATAGATATTTAAAATTGTTAGATCTTCTTGTTGGACAGATCCTTTGAGTATGATGAAGTGTCCTTCCTCATCTCTTATTATAGTCTTTGGCTTAAAATCTAATTGATCTGATATAAGGATTGCCACCCCAGCTTTCTTCTGATGTCCATTGGCATGGTAAATTGTTTTCCACCCCCTCACTTTCAATCTGGAGGTGTCTTCAGGTCTAAAATGAGTTTCTTGTAGGCAGCATATTGATGGGATTTGTTTTTTTATCCATTCTGAAGCCCTGTGTCTTTTGATTGGGGCATTTAGCCCATTTACATTCAGGGTAACTATTGAGAGATATGAATTTAGTGCCATTGTATTGCCTGTATGGTGATTGTTACTGTATAATGTCTCTGTTCCTTTCTGGTAATACTTTTAGGGTCTCTCTTTGCTTAGAGGACCCCTTTCAATATTTCCTGTAGAGCTGGTTTGGTGTTTACAAACTCTTTCAGTTTTTGTTTGTCCTGGAAGCTTTTTATCTCTCCTTCTATTTTCAATGATAACCTAGCTGGATAAAGTATTCTTGGCTGCATGTTTTTCTCGTTTAGTGCTCTGAATATATCATGCCAGTTCTTTCTGGCCTGCCAGGTCTCTGTGGATAAGTCTGCTGCCAATCTAATATTTTTACCATTGTACATTACAGACTTCTTGTCCCGTGCCGCTTTCAGGATTTTCTCTTTGTTGCTAAGACTTGTAAATTTTACTATTAGATGGCGGGGTGTGGGTCGGTTCCTACTGATTTTGAGGGGTGTTCTCTGCGCCTCCTGGATTTTGATGCTTGTTCCCCTTGCTATATTAGGGAAATTCTCTACAATAATCCTCTCCAGTATACCTTCTGCTCCTATTTCTCTTTCTTCTTCTTCTGGAATCCCAATTATTCTAATGTTGTTTCGTCTTATGGCATCACTTATCTCTCGAATTCTCCCCTCGTGGTCCAGTAGCTGTTTGTCTCTCTTTTGGTCAGCTTCTTTATTCTCTGTCATTTGGTCTTCTATATCACTAATTCTGTCTTCTGCCTCATTTATCCTAGCAGTAAGAGCCTCCATTTTTGATTGCACCTCATTAATAGCTTTTTTTATTTCAACTTGATTAGACTTTAGTTCTTTTATTTCTCCAGAAAGGGTTTTTATTTCTCCTGACAGGGTTTCTCTAATATCTTCCATGCCTTTTTCGAGCCCAGCTAGAACCTTGAGAATCGTCATCCTGAATTCCAGATCTGACATATTACCAATGTCTGTATTGATTAGGTCCCTAGCCTTCGGTCCTGTCTGCTGCTCTTTTTTTTGTGGTGAGTTTTTCCGCCTTGTCATTTTGTCCAGATAAGAATCCGCTGTTCTCCTTGTTAAGTGAACTTGGTCTTGGCTGTATTTCTTTGATCTTCTGGGGGAGGGGCCTGTTGTAGTGATTCTCAGGTGTCTTTGCCCCAGGCGGAGTTGCACCGCCCTTACCAGGGGCCGGGCTAAGTAATCCTCTCAGGTTCGCTTTCGGGAGCTTTTGTTCCCTGAAGGCTTTCCGTAGAGTTCCGGAGGACGGGAATGACAATGGCGGCCTCCCAATCTCCGGTTCAGAGGAGCCGAGAGCTAGGGGCCCCAGTCTTCAGTGCGCCTTCAGAAAAAAGCGTTTAATCCCTCCGGTCTCCCCAGCCCACGTTTTCGCCCGCAGACCGCGCTCAGAGAAAATCGTGCCTAAGCAGTCCCGTCTCACTGGCTTCTGGGAGCGCTCCGAGCTCACCCAGCCTGTGACCAAGCGTCTCCGTCTTTGGCAGAGTCCCACCTGGAGTCTCTGAACCCCTTAATTCCCTGAGCTCTCCCGGGTCGGAGTCTCCCCGGATCTTGTGGGGACCCCTCGCACAGAGCACTGGCCCGTGCCACAGACCACTAGGAAATCTCAGCTCTGTCTCCGCAGCCGGCTTCCCCACTCTAATACCTGTGAGCTCTGCGACACTCAGACACCCCCGATCCTTCTGTGACCCCGCGGGACCTGAGTCCACGTTGTCCCCGTGAGGTCTTCACCCCAGTTTAGCCTCTGGAGCGATGTCCCTCCGTGGAGCCGACTTTTAAAAGTCCTGATTTTGTGCTCTGCCGCTTGCCGGGAGCCGGCACCTCCCCCTGGGGTCTATCTTCCAGTCGCGTTGGATTCACTTCTCCGCTGGTCCTACCTTTCAGAAAGTGGTCGATTTTCTGTTTCTAGAATTGTTGTTTTTCTTCTCTTCGATCTCCTATTGGATTTGTAGGTGTTCGGAATGGTTTGATAGGCTATCTAGCTGATCTCCTGCTGCCTGATGTCGTCTCAGCCTGCTACTTCTCCGCCATCTTGACTCCTCCCTCATTCTTGGTTTTCAGTAGTAGTTGCGTTTCTGAATATCATCTAGTTTCCACCAAACTACTCCTCATAGAGTAGCCAGGTGGCTTAAGTTTCTTAACATAAGTGAACACAAGATAATACAATAATGCAATCACCTGTCAGCCATAAGAAAATAATAGAGCTGACACTTCTACTTAACTTCTGGTACTAGTTCTTTTATAGACATATTAATGAGATGAAAACAAATATGAACTAATTAGATCTGATAGGAAATTGGTAACCTAAATTCAAAATATCAAGAAACTGATTTGAAATACTGATTTGCTTCCACCATATCTAATGAAAAGCTTCACCCTTAGTGCATAAAGTGCTCAGAGATAAAAATAATGACAGTATGAAGCTATTATGAGTCACCAGTTTTTCTAGTTATGTTTATTTATTTTTTTTTAAATTTATTTGTCAGAGAGAGAGAGAGCAAGCACAGGCAGACAGAGTGGTAGGCAGAGGCAGAGGGAGAAGCAGGCTCCCTGCCAAGCAAGGAGCCCAATGTGGGACTCGATCCCAGGACGCTGGGATCATGACCTGAGCGGAAGGCAGCCGCTTAACCAACTGAGCCACCCAGGCGTCCCTTTCTGGTTATGTTTAAAGTCATGTGATAATCCAGGTCTTTGGAGATTTTCAAAGGTACCAATAAATGTTTATAAGCCTCTTTTGTGAAGTTGGTTTTTTTTTTGAGATTTTATTTATTTATTTGACAGAGAGATCTCAAGGCATAGGCAGGGCAGGGTGGGGGGTAGGGAATGCAGGCTCCCTGCCGAGCAGAGAGCCCGATGTGGGGCTCGATCCCAGGACCCTGAGATCATGACCTGAGCCAAAGGCAGAGGCTAAATCCACTGAGCCACCAGGTGCCCTCTTTTGTGATGTTTAATAGCAAAAAACTAAAAATCACAGAAGATTGAGAAAATGTGTTCTTTTTGCTGTAATGTAAATGGTTTAAATATTAGCATAATGGTGACAAAATGAAATGGTTTCTTTTGTCAGCAAACACATACCAAACACTGCTAAAGTGTTGAAATTAGATTAGAATATTACACTGTGGATGCATACAGTGTGTATTACACACACAGTTGGATGAAAATAACAGATGTTTCAATAAAGTGCATGAACTTTTTGTAAATCAAAGAAAATATACTTTCCAAAGGAAAATCTACTTCTTTGATTTTAAAAATATGTCTGTGGAAAACCAAAATTCTAACAACTAAAAGAATGTTTGGTTTGATGGGAGAAAAAAGGCTCTGGGGTTAGGATATCAGGCTGGTGTCCTACAAATGAATTCTCTGGATCATTCCTAGGCAACAGCCTCTTGAAGAAGTAGTTTGACCCTCTTCCAGAGCTCAGTCATTTAAAAGCATTGATTATGACCTCAGATTGAGGCTGACCCAAATGACACTGATTCCCCGAGATTTCTCACTCTCTCTCTCTCTTTTTTTTTAAAGATTTTATTTTTGGGAGCACCTGGGTAGCTCAGTGGGTTAAAGCCTCTGCCTTCAGCCCAGGTCATGATCTCAGGGTCCTGGGATCGAGCCCCACATCCGGCTCTCTGCTCAGCAAGGAGCCTGCTTCTCCCTCTCTCTCTGTCTGCCTCTCTGCCTGCTTGTGATCTCTATCTCTGTCAAATAAATAAATAAAATCTTTAAAAAAAAAAGATTTTATTTTTGAGTAATCTCTATACCCATCGTGGGGCTTGAATTTATAACCCAAAGATCAGGAGTTGCATATTCTACCTACTGAGCCAAACAGGTGTCCCTCTAGGATTTTTTTTTTCTAGGATATCTTTTTAACTGCTTTTGAATTTAAAGATTAAAAGGAGGAGTGCCTGGGTGGCACAGTCAGTTAAGGATCTCACTCTTGGTTTGTTTGGTTTTTTTTTAAAGATTTTATTTATTCATTTGACAGACAGGGATCACAAGTAGGCAGAGAGGCAGGCAGAGAGAGAGGGGTGGGAAGCAGGCTCCCCACTGAGCAGAGAGCCTGATGCGGGGCTCCATCCCAGGACCCTGGGATCATGACCTGAACTGAAGGCAGAGGCTTTAACCCACTGAGCCACCTAGGCGCCCCTCACTCTTGGTTTCATTGAGGTCTTGATCTCATGGTCATAGGATTAGCCCTGTATCAGGTTCTGCACTCAGAAAGTGGAGTCTGCTTGGGATTCTCTCCCTCTTCCTCTGCTTCCTTCCCCTCACCACCAACTCATGCTTTCTCTCAAATAAATAAATAAATCTTTAAAAAAAAAAAAGATTAAAAGGAGGTAGCCTAAATTAGTACAAATATCAGCTAGGAAATGTATTACCTATTAGTAAGAGAACTCCTCTTGTGCCTAATATATAAACTCCCAAAAGTAAAATAAGGCCAGACTGTCCAGGGTTGGAACGGTAACCTGAATGTCTTTGGGAACCCAGGCTTCTAGTTTTCTCTTCTATCATCTTTGAGATGTGACTCTCAGTCTTAGACTTACAATATGGCTGCCAGAGGCCATGCCACCAAAATCTGTATTTCAGACAGAAAGAATGGGGAGGACAATAGACAAAAATACCTAATAGCAGCTGAGTCTATCCAACAACTTCTAAAAGCCCAATAATTTCCACTTATATCTCTTAACCAAAACTGTATTACATGACTATTCCTTCCTTACAAGGAAATGTGGTTTGGGTTTTGGTGCGTTTTTTACTAGCTTTACCTCTTTTCTTACTGTGATACTACTTGTCTTCTTGCAATTAGGCAACAAGAATGAATCTTTTAAAAGACAAGTTTATTAACCAAAAGTTTACCCAGTTAAAAATAATAAGAAAAAAATAGTCTGAGGCATAAGGTAGGAAAAATAGATTATTTTACTCTTATTTTACTGCTTATTGTTAGAAGTTTTCTAAACTCATTTTGACTTTTTTTAGGCTCTGCAGATAGTAAATAAACCCACAACAATAATAGTAACATTACAAGTTATAAAGTGCTTAATACTTGCCAATAACTGTTTTAGGTACTTTACAAACATGTACTAATACAATTCTCAAAAGGGTCCCGGGTAGGATTTTCCTCATTTTACAGATGAGGAAACGGAGTACGTAGAAGTTTAGTTACTTGCCAAAGTCACATAATTATTAACTAGATTTGTGACCTAGTATTTGTTTGAGAAATTGCCTGCTGAATTAAAATGTAATATGAAAAAATAAATAAATAAATAAATAAAATAAAATGTAATATGAACTCAGAGTTAGTGTTAAATTCTGTACTTCCATTTCCTTGCTATATATGTATGTTTGGCAAGGCACTTAGCCTCCCATAACTTCTTATATTTAAAAGGGGGTTAATAAGAACTCATGATTATTGTAAGGTATAATGACAGTAATGTAAAGTAATATAAAGTGTATTGACCAGTAGTAGATAGTAAGGACTCACTAAATGGTAACCACTGTTTTAAATACAGTATGTATGTTTTTATATAGAGTGGGTATGGTTCAGTGAAAAAGGCAAGATTCAGATTCTTTTGAAACCCGTCAAGGGAAAGGTAAAATAGAATTTTAAAGTCAACTTTGTTTTATATATTTTTCAGATCAACGTTGAACTGTGTGGATTGTTCGGCACAAAGCAAATTGTAATTTCTCATACCTCCCAAACCATTAATCCAACTGAAAGTACACCTAGCACAATCAAAGCATTTCTTTCTAAACACTGTGCTGACCACCCAAACAACTGGGATGATCACCTGTCGGCCATTTCGTTTGCATTCAATGTAACTCACTTGGTATGTGTCTTTTTATGATTCTGTACTTTTGAGTTGTGACTGTTGTTTGGCTACATAAATATTTTATTACAAATCTTTGTCTGTTTTCCTTAAAATAGGAGCCTCCTAAAAATACACCATATTTTCAAATGTTTAATCGTAATCCTTATATGCCTGAGACTTCAGATGCTCTTCATGAAGTGGATGGTGATGATACAAGTATGTTTGCCAAAATTCTAGGTGCAATTAAAGAAGCTGATAAAATAATGGAGAATAAGACAACTTCAGCAAGACAGGTGATTCTATTTAATAGAAAACTCTATAGTCTAAAAATTCATGAAGTAATTTAAAAAATTTCAGCATGCACACACGTATGGCATACATATGATATATTAAGCCAGATTTTTTTTTCTGTTAAATTCTGCTTTTGTCTTGATTACACAGTATGCTTATTAGCTATAAAATTTTGAGAGGCAGTAATGGGAAAGCTTTGTTATTTGGAATCCAGTAGAGCTGAATTCATATTCCTGGTCTTGTTGCTTTCCAGTTGTTTGATTTGGGCAGATTACTTAACCTATCTGTTTAACTTCTTTGTAAAGTTGGGGTATGATACTGGTTTTGAAATATGACTTTATGAATTAAATGGTGGGGCGTCTGAGTGGCTCAGTCATTAAGCATCTGCCTTCGGCTCAGGTCATGATCCCAGGGAACCAGGATCGAACCCTGCATTGGCTCCCTGTTCAGTGGGGAACCTGCTTCTCCTTTCCCTACTCCCCTTGCTTGTGTTCCTTCTCTCACTTGTCTCTGTCTGTCAAATAAATAAACAAAATCTTAAAAAAAAAAAAAAAGAATTAAATGGGATTCATGCCTGCTTAGTATTAGTATCAATAAGTGACCATCTTGTTATTATCATCTACATTTACCTTCAAGAGACTACAGCTCTTTCATCCCTTTGTTTTCTGTTTTATTTTGCTCTTGTAGTTGGAGAACAGCAATCCTGATGAACTAAATAAAAGCAAGATCATTGTTAAAAAGAAACCAAAGCAATTAAATCCATTTCATTTAAAAGTGGGTCATGAAGTTTTAAGACAAAGGAAAAATTGGTGGAAGGATGGTCGGTTCCAGTCTGAATGGGTTGGTCCTTGTGTCATAGACTATATTACAGAAAGTGGATGTGCTGTTCTGAGAGACAACACCGGGACTAGACTTAAAAGACCTATCAAAATGTCCCATCTTAAGCCTTATGTAAGAGAGTCCAGTGAACAAGGTAAGCATCTGTCAATTCTTTACATTTTTACTTCCTGTGAACGAGGACGGAAGTTAAAAATAATATAAGAATCCACCCCCAACCCAGCCAAAACCCCTTCTCTCAGTTAGGTTTTCTTTTCCCTTCTCATTTTTATAAGATGTGGTATAGTTTTAGATCTCAGGTATTCTCTTTTATCAGAATAACTCTTCTGAAACTGTCAGGCTTGTAAGAGATCTTATTCTGATTTCTAGTGTACTTTTTACACATTTACCCACAGCTCCTGTAGGAGATACTATACCTGTTTCACAGAAGGAAGAATTACGTCTTCTCAGTTTTCACTTTCACAATATCTTGTCACTTTGTGTCTTGGTTTAACATGAGAAAATATCAACTAAGACAAATGATGCCAAAACCAAACATACTTCCAGAATTCTGTTGTGAGATAAATATACTAGGGAACTTTAAAAAAAGTGATTAATTTTTATGTTATACATAGTCAGGTCATGATAGATGCAGGGGAGGCTGTAAGGTCAGGTGTAATCAAAATGCTGTAAAATGCTATAAGAAGAGGTGATAGCCTGAACAAGGTTGAACTTGACCCCAGGTGTGGTTTTGAACAGTCAGGAGGATATCCTGATTTTGTTAACCTTTTCTTTAAGAGATTAAGAGACGAATTACATTTTGCTATGGCTTTCAGATTAAATCCCATTTAATGGAGACTGTTTTATTTTGTCCTATTGTAACCACTCCCTAGAGTTTCTCTGGGGCAGGTAACTGAGAGGAAGTGAATTGGTACCTCAGCCAGCTAATTTTTCCTATAAAGGAAAATAAAGCATTGATATCACTTAAATATGAGTAACAATTAATGGAAGGTGAATTTTGTACATTTCTAAACAACTGAGTTATTTAATGGGCGTAAGTGAATATTACAAGAAAAATAACAGTATTTAAGCTTACCTTATGTTTTTTAGGATAAAGCCCCCCCGCCAAGGAATTGCTCATTAAATAGCTCTACTTTGCTTCTGATTTGTATCAAAACTCTCAAGTTAAAATCTCTTAGTACCTTTCCTTCTCCTTGTGACAGCCTGTTTGCTATATTAATAAACTTACCTTGGACTGTTGTAATTCTGAAAGCTCACAGCACCTGTGTTCCCTTTGTTGGAAGATCAGCACTTTCATTCCTTGTACTTCTTCTCAGTACTGAGCTGCCCTTTATGATTTCTGCCTTATGTAAGTTAAGTAGAAAAAAAAAAGATTATATAGGTACATGTTATTCTCTCCTCTCTAGCAAGATTTTCTCCCTAACCTCAGCATTCAGGACTCACTGCCTTCTAATGTGTTAGCCTTCCTTAATTAATACAAAATTTACATTTAAAATATTGCTATATCAGGATCTGCTTTAACATTTTGCTACTGCTGCTGCATATTTCAGAATCCAATTGAGTAGAAGTTTCTAAACAGAGGCAGTCTAATTTTTCCCTCATGCTTGAATTCTCTGCAGATGTTTCTTCCAGTAGTATAAAGGAAATTACAATATTAGTACTAGTGTACATATAAGAAACTGAGATGGGTAAAATTGTTTTTTCTTGTTAACTAAAGGAACTGTGATCTGGCCATCCTGGAATCTGGTTCTTGATTACTATTTGTTCCTTATTTTGTGTTTCTTTTCTTTGTAGAAATTCAATATAAATGTGATTTCTGCCGTCTTTTTCTTCAGTATCACATATTGTTCTGAAAATGTTTGCCTCAAAAGCTGATATTAAAGAGCCTTTGAACTGAATGTAAAGTGAACTAGATGCCTTTGAATGTCTTAAATCCTACTCTTTGATTTGACATAAATTTGGAAGTGGTATAGCCAAAAGAACTATGAATTTGTCTGTCTGTACTTGTCATTGCTACTACCAGCTGCGATATCTTGTAGCTGTTTTAAAGACTCACTCTCCAAAGCAGATAAGCTTCTGTTGCCAGCTACTTATCCATTCTTATCTAGAACATAATGTAGAGGGAGCACATTCAGTACTAGGTCTACAGTATTTCTCTCTGCTATTTTAAGCAGGCCTGTGTCATTTTGTCCAGTTCAGTGCCAGGTACTTTTTCAAGACTAATTATTTTAGTAAGCTTTAGGACATACCATTGTATCTCTTTGTAATCATAATATTCCCCTCTGAAAAGGAAAGTATTGCTGACTCATTACTCTACCCAATATAGATTTGGAGCAGTTTTATTGTTTTGTTTTAGGTAGGAGTTTTGATAGATTTCCGTCTGCTGATTGCCCTTCACAGTTTCTGAGATGGTTTTCATATTTCATAAGTTTCCTATTAATACCATAGCAAATTATCATAAATTTAATGGTTTAAAACACATCCTACAGTTCTATAGCTTAGAATTCCAATATACAGAAGTCTTACTGAGCTAAAATCAGGCATCGCTGGGGCTGTTTTCCTTTCTGAAGGCCCTAAAAAAGAACCTATTTCCTTGCCTTTTCCATCTTTTAGGGGCTGCCCACACTGCTTGGTTTGTGGTCTCTTGCCTCTGTCTTCAAAGCCAGCAATAACAGGTTGAGTCCTCCTCACATCACAGTTACTGCAGCCTTCTCTCTTCTTCCTCGTTCCACAGTTAAGGACCCTTGTCCTTGGGCCCACCTGGATAATGCAGGATAATCTCCCTACTTTCAGGTCAGCTGGTTATCAACCTTAATTCCATCACTTCTCTAATTCTCCTTTGTCATGAAGGTAATGCATTTACAGGTTCCAGGGAGTTTTAGTACATTAACATCTTTAGGGGCCCATTATTCTCTCTACCACAATTATGGTCTGCATTCATGAAACAAAACAAAGCTTAGTTCTTTATCCATGCTTTTGTTTTCATCATAATATGTATATCTTACCATCTTTTTCAATCTAATTACTACTTTTGCATGAATAAGAATTGGTGGGGTAAAACTTAGAAAATCTCTCAAAACTAAAATACCAAGTATACTCTGCCTAATGAAGAACAAAATGTGCAAAACTAAATGTCCATACACCCCCAAGTCCACTTAGGCCATCTTTGGGTAGAAAGCAGCATGGCTTTGACCTTTTTAAGTTTTTACAGCAAAAGTTCTTAAGTGTGTAAATTTACAGGATTGGAATAGGTTCATTGAGCTTTTCACATACTAGTAGGAGAATGGGTAGAAAAAGATTGTGTTCTTGGGTTTATTAGGAAATTTATCTGCTCTGAGAAACTTTCCTTGACTTCTAATCTAATGGACAATTAATCTTCCTCTTGCTATTTCTTGAACCTAAAATTTGAGGGTTCTCTAAGCTATTAAAATCTTAAAAAGAATCATTAATGTTTTGGGAGGAAATCCAGAAAGAGAAGGCAGGGGCCCAGGAAGTTAATCATCTGTGGTGGAAGAGTTCCTTGTTGTAATGAATTGAAATATCAGGTAGGGAGGAATCCTTTTATATACATTAACCTTTTTTTTATAGATGCTACTGTTTTGCTGTCAGTTTAACATTCATATGAAGCATTTTTTTTTCCTGGTAATAATGATAAATTTGCTCAAAACGGAACCAAATGCTGACAAGGGGAATTCTTTGGCAATATTTTGGTATGATTTTAGCTCCACCTGAAAAGTTCATGAACATTTTGTTATTAAATTAGGCTTAAATAAGCTAAGCATTTTAAACTGCCTACTTACATTTAAGCCTGCTTACTTACCTATATCATATCAGTCTGATGCTAGTAACTGTCATATAAGCCTGATGCTAGGAACTTCATCTTTGTCTTAGTTTATAATTTCATATTATAAACAACTCAATATTATTGTCCTGATTATAAACAACTTGACATTATTATTCTAATATGGATTCTTTGAAAATTAGTTACAAATGTAACGATTTAATTTGTTAAATATCTTTCAGTCTCCCATTAATTGACTCAGAGATGCCTTGCAAAAGTATGTAAAAGTATGTAAAGTATGTAAAGCCTATCAAAAGCAGAGTTTTATAACTTTGCTCATAATCTTCACCATAATCTTCAGCCACTTCTACCACATCACACATACCTGCCAAAGACAGATCAAGAGAACAGGAAAAGTTGGCTCTTTTAAAATCTTTGGTCCTTCCCGAATTCTATATATATGAACTGTCAAATGTATGTATGATTTTATTCGCCCTTTGACATGTATATTTATTTAGCAGATAGGAGAACCCACCAGAAAGTAATCTTATAGTTAATTTTTATTACTTGGGATTTCGTCCTCATTTAACACTGTTTAATTTTTAAATGATGTTTAATTGTAATTCTAAAAGGTGAACTTACGATGTCTCTTCTTTCAGACAGTCTTTATCTCTTACAAGGTTCAGTCGTGGCAGATCATGACTACATTGGATTGCCTGAAATTCCAGTTGGAGCATACCAAGCAAATATTCTGGTAGAAGATGCAACTATTGGCGTAGTCGATAATGAATTACTCACATCAAGCAAAGATCGTGAACTATTAGAATTTAGAAATGCCAAAATCTCTCCA
>ML107449.1:50634-62273 GCA_003697995.1 Taxidea taxus jeffersonii | reverse complement strand
TGATAGAAGATCGTAGTACTCTTGAAAAGCAGACTTTCAGTCTGTTGGACTCTTCAAACCAAGTCCTTGAGTACTTAAGTTAGTAAATACCAAAATTCATGTAAAGTGCTTGTTTAAAAAGTATAACTCCTTGAATCTTTATCTTTTCCACTTAAAAAAAAGTTGTATAGAACTGTCTTGCCATGCTCTGAATGACTAAATCCTGAAGGTTTATTTTATAACTATTAATTTATCTAAACTTGTGTCATGTTTGAATGTCAGTACATATATATAAAGGCAAAGGAAGCATATAATATATGAAACCCACTTTTTCTTATGAAAATAGAATAAGCAAAGCATGATTGCTTCTTACGAAGGAAACTAAATTCCAGCTCAAGACTGTCAGATCTTTCTCTGGTATTGGTACCATGTTTTCAGTTCAAAAAAAATTTTTTTATTATTTCTCCCCTTTAAAAAATAAGTTTGAACTACCTAGAATGGGATTAATAAATATTCAACTATAACAGTGAGCTAAGTGAAGCTTGTTTCTGCGTCATTGGAACTTTGAAAAATAATATTGTAGGAAAGAATTTAGAGTTGTTTTATGGGCTCCTATAGGATATTAATAATTTCACATTTTAGGTTCAGAATTTGCATCTGAATATGTATATTGTTTTGAAAACATTTGTGCATTTCCATAATACATATTAAAAGTCAAAAGTACCCATTAATAAAATTTTTTTTCTGCGGTCTTAAGTAAATACTAATGATAAAATAGTATCAGAGGTTTTAAACTATAAGCTCTATGATATTTATAACTTTATTCAACAAATATTTGTTAGAAAGCACTTTGAAGAATACTGTGAGAAAATTAAAGGATGAGTTAGATGTGTGTCTTATCTTCATAAGGGGCTTACAGTCTGGTAAGGATTATAGGCCAGTATAAGCCATGTATAACACAAGTTAACAAATTACATGCTAAATTCCATTAGAGTAGTACAAATAATACACCTAGGGAATCAAAAAAGAGAGAAGTTATTTCTAGATAGAAAACTTAGGTTTATGCTTAGAAGGATTAGAAGGATCATTTGAGTTTGACCTTGAAGAATGCACAGGATGTGATGAGCGGGTACAAAAGAATTAGAGGAAGAAAAATGAACAGAGACGGAACAAGTGTTGTAGTGATTCACAGAAAGCTTTTTGTTTTGCAGTGCCTCAGATGTAAGGTGATGTAATAAGGTATGGGAAAATAAAGCTGAAAAGGGAAGTAGGAAAGCTAGTGGAGGGCTTCGAATACTGTTAAGGATTGAATTGTGTACCTCCAAATTCCCATGTTGGAAGTCCTATACTCTAGTACTTCAGAATGTAACTTCATTTGGAAATAGAGTTATTGCAGATGTAAACATTAGTTAAGATGGGGTCATATTGCAGTAGAATGGGGTCTTAATTTAATATGACTGATGTCCTTATAAAAGGAAGAAGTTTAGGCATAGACTCAAGGATAGTGCCACGTGAGGAGGAAGGCCGGGATTTGAGTGATTCTTCTATAAGCCAAGGAATGCCAAAGATTACCATTAAATCACCCAGAACTAAGGAAGAGGCATAGAACAGATTCTTCCTACAGCCCTCAGAAGGAATCATCCCTGTCAACATCTTTATCTCAGATTTGTAGCTTCCAGAACTGTGAGGCAACAAATAACCATTTTTATAAGCAACCAAGTTTGTGGGACTTTGTTTTGGCAGCCCTAGCAAAGTAATACAATACCTAGCTGCCTTTTTTTTTTTTTTTTTAATTTTCTGAGGATTTTTTTAAAGTTTTAGTTTGGATTTTGGTTTGGTTTTTTATTTCTTGTTTTGTTTTGTTTTGTTTTGTTTAATGTAAGCTCTACACACAACATAAGGCTTAAACTCAGTACCCCAAATGAAGAGAGTCAAATGCTCCACCAACTGAGCCACCCATTGACTCTGTTGAAGGTTTTTGTATAGGGAAGTGTCATGATCAGAACTACATTTTAGGAAGTTTAATCTGGCAGATAGTACGTTAGAGAAAGAAGAAAAGGATGGGCATTCGTTGATAATGATTTTGCAGTGATGATGAATAATGGGAACCTAAACTATGCTGGTAGCATTATTAATGAATAGAGCATAGCTTAAGATCTATCGAATATCTCACATTTTATGTATCAGCCATACTGAACAGTGATAGGATACTGAAAATGGAGACCTCAGATAGTGCAATTATTCATTTAATAAGAAAGATTATGTTTAATATAGGCTAGAGGGTAAATGATTGGAGGAAAAAAATACCAATCTGGAGCTTTATCTTATACCATAGACCAAGTGAATTCCAGGTAGGATTCTAGAAAGAAACCTTAAAGCATAGTTGTCCCAAATAGTGATACCTGTCATGTTCCCATCAATATGACTCATGATGGAGTCATATTGGACCCTTTATGGTAAATATAATTGGTTAAGTGTCCTTAGCTCAAATGAAGTAACTTTCCTTCAATAGTCATCTCATTCAAAATCGGCCTCTTTTTCATTTTAAGAGGGTGATTAGTAATGAGTCATTTTATAATTACAATTTCTAAGCACTGTAAAAAAATCTACTTCAAATAGTTTCCAATCAAATAGATCTTTATCCTGTGCGCATGATTATGGTAGACTCTTAGTGACTAAACATAATGAAACTTTTATTTCTTAGCCACTTTCTTAATGGCATGGTTCCATTTGTATCCTCCAAGATGCAGGCTGATAGAGCCTCACCTGTGGAATACACCAGCCACCGTGGCAAGGGGACAACGTGGCGAACCCAGCACTAGCTCTAGAAAGACTTGCTGTCACATTATATACAACCTTCCTACCCAAATTGCAGTGGTCAAATCTGGTCATACTCCGCTAACAGGTACAGGTGGCAATGGTACAAAAGTATTAAAGTTAGTGATGTTAGTTGCATAACTGAAAATGCTAAAATCCACTGAATTTTACACTATAAAAGGGTGAATTTTATGATAGGAGAGTTACATCTCAATAAAATTATTATAAAGACTCTAAACCAGAATTTAAAATAAATGCCACATAACCACACCTAACACCAAAGGATAGGTTAAGTACAGTCCTACTATATTCCTGGAAGGAGAAAAACCGAAATAGTAATAGATAACTATAATAGCTGCTGTACTTCCTTTGTTTACAAATTCTATTGTAGGCCATTTTGATGAATAATTTTAAAATCCTGATAGCCAATACAAGCTATTCAAATAAGCTGCTGACTTTGTTAATGAAATCTCGGGATTCTAACATAGAAATTCCAAGTACAGATTATAAGTAAGCAAATATACACATACAAAAAAATCAACAAATTATGTATACACGCAGTCTTGTCTCTAATGTTTGCAGGGCCCTGTTAGTGAAAATGGAGGTCCACATACCATTTACCTAAATAATCAGAAGTTACAAATCACACTAACAAACTGTTCCTACCTTGACAAACATGCCTTCTTAAGGTTCCCAGAATTCTTGGACTCCTCAAGCCCTGCACTAATGCGTGGCAAAACAGGGAGAGATGGACTCAGAGAGCTCTCTGTCCCAGTGCCGTCTTCTCCCAAGGACAACCCACTCCAGCTCCTGCAGATGCACTGCTTGAGCAGTCCAGATCTTGGAAATGTGCTCTCCAGCTTCATCTGCCCTTCTGAGACGGACCAAGAAGGCCTTGGAAGAGGTTCTCCAGGTGAGGAGGGGCATGTCTGTGGTCTTCTCACCCTGAAGGGAGAGACATATGCTAGAGTGGGACAGAGCCTAGCCCTCAAGCAAATCCCTCTTGCCTGGACTTCAGGGTGGTTTTCTGTAAGTTTATAGTAAAATTTTGACAGAATTCCAGAAATGTCTCTACGAGGTTTTGTATGCCACCTTGTGGTATTTTTAGGAACACTTAAAAACATGGTAGAAAATGAAGATGCTGAGCTACAATAAAAGAAATATATTTTAAATGAGATTAATATCTTGGCTTGAAAAGTTATTTTTAAATATCATTATTAACATTTCCAGTGTAAGATTTTCTTATGTGACTTTCTAAAAAAAAAAAGTAACTCCCTAAGATTTATAAAAGGAAACTTATTACATATTTAGCTATGGGATTCATTCATACACTCAAAAAAGATATGTATTAAATGCCTGCTCTGCTCCAAGTACTGTTCTGGCCCTGAGGTTATATTAGTGAGAAACAAAAATCCTCCCCTCCTAGAGCTTACGTTCCAATTGGATAGTAAAGTAGTACCTGCAGTTCTTAATGAATACATTACTTACATTCAATCTTAAAATCTCATTGGTAGCTTTGCACAGACAATTTGTTTGGATTCCTACGATAAACCTTGAAAAAGAAGTAAGTATTCTCTTCTGCTTATATTTGACTATATAGAAAGCTGTAACAGTGTTTTGTTCACATGTCTAAAAAGGGCTGGGCCACTTCCAGTGGGAGTTTCTAACCAGTATAATTAGTAATTAAAAAAAGAAATTAAGCATTTAAAAAGCAAACTTATTTCAAACTTTTATTTTCTACAAGTGCATTTGTTATTCAGTGGGAAATGCTAGCCTTGTGCAGTGTTAACAATTAATGTTAAGCAGGCAAAAATCAATTCAGTGCCATCAAATTAAAAAGTACCTAAATTGGTAGCTGCCTTGAGTTTGAGGCCCAGGCAAAATGACTCTTTTGCTTCCTCTAATTAATCCTTCAGTGTTCTCCTCACCCCCTTTCTTCCTTATGCCCATTAATGCTACTTCCTTTGTGCACCCACCCACAACTTGTTTAGAAGGTAAGTGGCACTGGGCCCAAGGGACTTCCCGTATCTGACCACCTCACTGTTCAAACTTTGGAGATCCTGTGAGGACCACACAGGAGAGCCAGTTCCTTGGGCTGGTGGGTAGCTGGAGGAGACCAGATAGCCAATGACAACTTCATTCCTCTCCCCTGTATCCCAGTGAAGCTTCTGTTAGTTCTGAAAGTCTAAGGAATTGAAGTGGAGGAATCAGGAGAAACTAAAGGAAAGGGTGTCTGACTTTAATCCTTCCCCTGTACCACTTTCATATAGTGATGGAGAGAAAAAGACTAGATGGAATGGTTCTCTTTTTCCAATATCACATTTTTCTATTGCATCATAATGCAAAATCTATAGTCTCTGAGCTTCTGAGCAGTATTTTGTTCTGGGTTTTGCTCTATTGATTTAGAATTTCATCCTTACAAATATATATACATATATTATTCATTTTTTCAATTTTATGTGGTAAACAGTGATAAAATGACCATAGTGATGGTTTATGTGACTTGGTCATAGCTAGAAGTAAATCAGTGGCAAATCTGCCTAGGCTTTCACAATAAGACTTAGAGTCAGATCTCTGTTAAGCCATACCCAACTATGTTTAATAATCACTAATTTTACCTGAGGTAATTAATATGGTTTGAAGAAGTAATGGCTTCTATTTATGTAATGTAACAAAACAAAACCTGAAGTGCAGAAAAAATACATATTAAAAACTCATAATTCAAAAAACATTTAAAAAGAATAAAAACTCTCAGGTCATGATCCCAGCATCCCGGGATCTAGCCCTGCATTAAGCCCCCGCACTGGGCTCTCTGCTCGGCAGGGAGCCTGCTTCTCCCTCTCCCTCTGCCTGTCACTCCACCTGTTTGTGCGTGCTCTCTCTGTCAAGTAAATAAGTAAAACCTTAAAAAAAAAAAAGTGTGCAGAGGACTCAATTACACTTCTCCAAAGAAGATCTATAAATGGCCAGAAAGCACAGGAAAAATATGCTCAGTATCATTAGTACTTGGGGAAAAGCAAATCAAAACCACAATGAGATACCACTTCACATCTAGAACAGCTGCAATATTTTTTAATGGAAAATAGCAAGTATTGATGAGAATGTAGACAGATTGGAACCCTTGTACATTGCTGATAGGAATGTAAAATGGTTCAGTCACTAAGGGAAAGAGTTTGGCTGTTCTTCAAAGAGATAGAATTACTGAATGTGCCAGTAATTTCACTCTTGGGTGTATATCCAAAGGAACTAAAAGCTGGGACTGGAAGAGATATTTAAACACCAGTGTTTATTGCAGCATTATTCACAATGGCCAAAAGGTAGAAACAATACAAGTGTCCATCAACAAGTGAATAGATAAACAAAATGCAGTATATACATGCAATGGAATATTATTTAGCCATCAAAAGGAATGAAGTTCTGAATAATGCTACATCATTGACTGTTGAAGGCATTATTCTAAATGAAATAAGTCAAACAAAAAGGACAAATATTGTATGATTTCACTTGATGAAATTTAAGAATAGGCAAATTTATAGAGACAATAGATTAGTAGTTACTAGGGCTAAGGGGAGTGGGAAAGACAGTTAATGGTTCTTGATTACAAAGTTACTGTTTGAAGTGATGAAAACATGTTGGAAATAGTGGTGATGGTTGCACAGCACTGTGAATGCAATTAATGTCAATGAATGGTAGATTTCAAGTGGTTAAAATGGCAACTTCTATATTATATATATTTTACTATAATTTACCATAAAGTTAGTAATATAATATGCCAAAAACTGTTATGGTATTCACTTTAACTGGGTAAATTATATGCTATATGAATTATATCTTGGTAAAGCTGTTTAAAATTTGTGGAATGCAGCTCAAATTGTCCTTAGAGGAAAATTTATGATTTATGTGCTTATATTGGAAAAAAAATAAGGGTTATAAAGTAATGAGTTAGCATAACTTAATGTAATCTAAACAGAACAAGTGAATAAGCCTAAAGAAAATGGAATGATTGAAATCATAAGAGTAATGGAAATTAATGGAATAGAAAATGAACATATAATGACATGAACTGAGGCAAAATTTAGCAATTCTACTAAGAAAAAATAAACCTAGGGAATTTATAAATAAACAATACTGTGAGGTAAAAAGGGTCAGGACCTGATATGAGACATATATTTAAAAGAAGATATTACAACTTCGTTTCAATCAACTTGAAACCTTAAAATGGATAAATTCTAAAAAAAATTTAACTGACAAAGTGATTCAAAAAGAAATAAGCCAGATGATTTTACCAAACATGACAAAATTTAAAGAACACATAGTATTACATCTTACACAAACTATTCAGTCTAGAAACAGAATACTCCTTCAATTGTGGTGTAATTATAATAATCAAAATCTAAAAAGGACAGAATGAAAAAGGAAAATAACAGGCTATTCTCCCATAAATACAAATATGGCAACTGATAAATCACTGAACTCTACCTCTGAAATTAATAATATACTGCATGTTAATTAATTGATCAAATAAAATAAAAATTAAAAAATAAAAATAAATACAAAGACCTAAAAGAATAAAAAACAAACTGAATACCGTGACCTATAACAATATGCATTATGAGCAGTTGAGTAGTAGATCCCAAAAATTAGAAGTTGATTTAGTATTAGAAGAAGCAATTTGAATAATTAATGGCTACATTTCTAAGAGACACTGCAAGAAAGAAATGAAACACAAGAAATAGTTATAACTGAAGGAAATTTAAGGAACAGTTTAAAGAAGGATTAATAGAACCAGTAAGGGATAGTTGGACATCCTTTTGATGACCAGTAGGAGGCAGAAACCTCTAGGAATGAAAGGGCAAAAAGAGGAAAGAGGAAATGCTTAGTGAGAAATGGAGTTATGGAAGAGGGTTTAACCATCAGTATTTGTAGCTATAGAAGAATGTCTACTGCCAGAATCTCTGGTCACTACTGTGACCAACAAGGGCTCCTCCTATTTCTTCTCATTTGTCAGCCTCCATGAAAAGCAAGTGGCAAGGGAGCTTCAGGATGCAAGCAGTAAAAATGAGCCTTGTAGGCAATAGAGCAGTAAATGACAAGGAGTGGATCTGGGGTGTTCACTCTGCGAATAGCCAGCTAAACAAAAAGATCAGAAGTGAAAAGGAAACTTGTATAATCATCTAGTGTGCAAACTTGTGCAAAAGGCTAACTAGATAGTAGATATTTTTAGCTTTGCTGGCCATAGAACTACACATTTTTGCCACTAGTGTGAAAGCAGCCATGTGTACTAAACAAGTATGTGTGGCTGTTTTCCAATAAAGCTTTATTTTTTTTTAAAATGTGGGAAGGATTTGGCCTTTGAGGACACTAGTTTTTAGACCCTGGATCTAGTAGATGCAGAAAAAATATTTGCTGAATATTAACATCCATTTGAAATTTAAAATAAGAGCAACAGGAAACTCTTGGCAAACTCAGAAGAGTGTGTCCCTATCCTGACACAGCATATGTTATTAAGAAAAAATCCTATAGTAAGCTTTATACTTAATGAGGAAAACATTGAAAGTATTCTCCTTAAGATCATGAACAAGACAGGTGTCACTGCTATTGTATTAGGTGCTCTAGCCATTATATTAGGGCAAGAAAAAGAAAAGTTGTAAGGATTACAAGGAAAACTAGTCATTTGCAATAGAAATCATTGTCCATATAAATCAGTATGAAAAATATAACCCAATATAAAAATGGGCAAAAGTCTTGAACAAGTACTTCATAGGGGAGAAAAGTGAACATGAATAGCACCTACAAATATCTTTTGTTTGCCCCTACATACCAACTTTACATTCTTCTCCTGTGCTCTGTCCAGGATCCTGGCATTGGCAGAGTTCCCATTCCCTTTGACTTCCAGTTGGATTTAGCCAATGGAGATTCCTGACAATAGACCAGAAGAAGGGAGGAGAATGAAGTTGAGATATTCTCCTTGATCCCTTCCTCACTCTAGCTATTTCTTTTAACCAAAGGTTCCTGCTTTGTAAGACTATTCTAGGTTTCCAGTAACCTTTTACTCTTCTTGTTCTTTTGCATCTAGGGTGGAAACAACGCTATTGTGGACAGACTGGGTTCTCCTACACTCCATGTACATCTTTGTACTTAGTTCCTTTGATTATCCTAACTTGCCATTTGTTCCCTGTTAGAATCCTGATATAGTCAATCAACATACTAAAAGATGTTCAACCTCATTAATAGCCAGAAAAAAATGAAGATCAAAACCATTATTAAAGATGATTTTAAAACTACCATATTGGGAATAATTAAAAATATCAGCAAGGATGTAGGGCAGATAATACAGTTATACATATTTGGTGAGTATATCAATTGATACAACTATTTTGGAAAAATAGTTTAGCTTTATGTAGCAAAGTAAAGCTGAAGATGCAGCAAGCCTATAGTCCAGCAATTTTGCACCAGGAGCAATGTTCAAGAATGTTTATAAGAGGATTTTTTTCATAATAACAAAACATTGGAAACACCATAGATTTCCATCAGTAGAATTGATAAATTGTGACATATTTGTACAGTAGAATGCTAAATGCAATGAAAATGAGTAGATTAAAGCTACATAAAAAGAAAGCATGGATGAAGTCAGAAACATAATAGGGAGCAAAAAAATCAACTTACAGAAGATGACAAATTTTGAATAGAATGAGAAGGAGCCATGTGTATACCTAGTGGAAGAGCATTCCAGAGAGAAGAAATAGCAAGTGAAAAATGCTTTAGTGTCTCTGTGTCTGGCATTTTGAGGAATAAGAAGGGGCCCAAGAGACCTAGAGTGGAATAAAGGGGAGTATAGCCGGAGAGCACAAAGGCTAGGGGGTGAAATAAATTGTGTCCAGCCATGTAGGTCATTGTATGGACTCTGTTTTCAGTTTAATATGGGAGCTCACTGAAAGTGTTTGAGAAAAGTGACATGACCTGACTTATTATTTTTGTTTTAGATAATCACTCTGCAAGCTGGAATAGGAGTGGTCAGAGAAAGCACATTGGCAGACTGGTTATGAGGCTGTTGTGGTAATTCAGGGGGGAGATGATGGCACTGATTGCAGTGGAGGCGGTGAGCAATGGTTAGTATCAGTTATATTTTGAAGGTAAACAGGATTCGCTGACACCGGAGATAGCTTTTAGAGGAAGAGAAGAATCTATGAGGACTCTAAACTTTTTAGGCTTACAGGACTGGAAGCCATGGAGATGAAGAAGACTAGGAAGAACAGGTTTGGGGAAGAAAAGAGAAGTTCTGTTTGAACAAGTTGAGTTCGAGATGCTTATTATACATTGAGTAGATCCATTGGGTAGATATTTGGATAGGAATCTGGAGTCCTGGGGATAGGAATTCAGCATTCACTTATGCACAGTTTGGAACTCTCTGGAATGAAACTTTAATTAATATGTGTCCCTTTGGAGAGGCCAAGACATTCTCTTTGCTACAGAGATCTGTACTTGCCATTGACCTGCCACATTTCTTGTTAATCTTTGCTGAGGTAGTGGTCCAAGGCATCTGGTGACTGATTATACATAGTCTTGTGGCATTATTTATATTACCTGGCTGATCAAACAGATGCTCAAGCAAGGTTCCTCGCTTTATGAATGATGGCAGCAGAGCATTTGGCCCCCTTCTGCCTTTTGATGGGTATACCAGATGTGAACACCACATTTAAGGGGTTACAAATAAAGCATGCAAGTTCTCAAGAGTCTCATTCTCATCTGCCAATAGAAACTGAATGAGATAGAACATTAGTCTTTGCAATAACATATTATTTTGTAATCACATAGCACTTGGTCTTTGCTAAGGAATTTACAACCCAGTGTAATTTTATACAGAATATCAATTTCCTATTTTTACCTCAATTTTCAATTTGAAAATTGGAGACAACTTTCTTTTCCAGAATAAGAATCTGAAATTATTAGGAATATGTCCTATCCTACCTCACAAACTTGAAGTTATTAGCCTTTAATTCTAAATCTTCCTTTGAATTCCAGTCAGTTTATAATAGAACCTGAAAGTCTTAGTATAGTATATATTTTACTAAGATACCTGAATTGCCAAGATCATTGGAACGCAGAGCTTTGCTGAAACAATATGATATTTCAGTTCACTCAAAGAAGAAGCTGCGTTTGGCTCCGTGGTAAAGAATTTTATTCCAACTGTGATGAAGGGCTGGTCATGTACAAGTAGGGAAGACAGAATGGACACTGAAGGTAGTGAAGGAGTAGAAAGCTGAATGTTATTCTGTTTTACTCCCACACAGTTTATTTCTTCCCATAGCTAGCTTCACATCTCTCCCCCTGGGAGACCTTATGTCTTTCAGGTTTTGAATGTCACAGACTTGGGCTCCCTGAGCTGAGGAATCCAAAGCAGGCAGTAGATGTATCTGATGGTGAGAGGGAGAGCAGGCGGGTACAGCAACAGGACAGCACCAGGCAGAGAAATTGTGCTGTGGGATGCAGACTTCCACACACAACAAAAATGTTCCCATATCTGTAGACCTTTACCTAAACAAGGAAAGCAGTGTTGCGGGACACCCTGGGGAAGGGTAGACAGCTGGCCTGAGCAGGACAGCTATAGGGCATTTTCACAAGTGTGAAGCCAGGGAATTCATTAGTGAGGCCCCTGGTAGGGGTAGGAATGATTCATTAATTGAAGGAGACATGACTCAGTTTTGGAAGACACAAAGCCATTTCTCTATGGCCTGGCTGTGCCTGGGAGTTTTCAGGCTTTGAGGATGATCTTTCTTTACCAGTTTTGAATATGATTGTGTGTGTGTGTGTGTGTGTGTGTGTGTGTGTGTGTGTGTGTGTGT
>ML107449.1:0-43352 GCA_003697995.1 Taxidea taxus jeffersonii | reverse complement strand
ACAGACCTGCAAAAGGTATTTGTCTTCTCTATGGATATCGTTAAAGACGTCAATGACACATCTTGCTGCTGTCTTTCAGAAGGTACTTGGGAGCAAGTTTTTCTGGTCTTATAATTAGGAACTCTAAATGTTTAATGGGCTCATGAATTATGTAAGTAATCGAGTTTTATTTATTTAATGAGCTCCTAGAAAGTTTAGAGGCAAATTCTCTCCCTTGAGCAGGTGTAATAGGAATGACTTTTGTATTAACTTTTCCATTTTTATCTTTGTTCTCCCTTTTTCTTTCTCGCCTCCTTATAATATCCCATTTTCATATTTATTTTTATCTTTTTGCATCCATTGAGTCACTGTAAACTGTTTAGGAACATTTGATAACATTTAAAAAAGTAGCTGATGGAGCTGAGGGTCAAATATTGTACTACAAAAGTGCAAGTCAACTAATTTCCTCAGTGTAAGCAAACTTGAGCACCATCGTAGTCAGTGCATAAAACATTTACTTTGGGGTATTGGACTAATTCTCACACTGAAATAAGAAAAATATGTAAGATACAGTGGACAGGCACATATACATCAGAAGAGTTGTTATTCTATATTTACATATTTACTGCTGATGGTATCGAAAGGGAAATAAAGGAGTGGTCAAAGGAGGAAAATGTTATTCCTCATTTGAGAAGGAAGATCATAGGAATAAAAAAAAGATGAAGTTTCTACTTGGGGAGGATGCCCAAATTAAGCTTGTACAAGAAGGCAATCACCTTTGGTATCAATGATGAGAGGGAAAAAAATCTGAGTTAGAGTTTTAAAGATAACATAACTGGAAGACACAAAGCACTCTATAGTGTTTTCATGATTGGTCAATTAAATCTCTGCTATGCCACTACTAAGATGCTTGAACTACATGTAGGCATTTTGAAGAAAGTGTTCTAGAGTCTCATTATTACATGAAGGAAAGTTATCAGGTTCTTACTAAATTGCGTTGATGGATTATGATAAAAAAGATGTCATAAAAGCAATTTGCATGGGGGAGGAGCAAGATGGCAGAGGAGTAGGAAATCTAAATTTCTTCGCATCCCAGGAATTCAGCTAGATAGTTACCAAGCCATTCTGAACCTACAAACTCAGCAGGAGATCAAAGAAAAGAATAGCAGCAATTCTAGGAACAGAAAATCGACCACTTTCTGGAAGGTAGGACATGCGGAGAAGTGAATCCGAGGTGATATATGGGAGGATAGATTGCGGGGGGAGGGGCTGGCTCCCAGCAAGCAGTGGAGCAGCGGAGAACATAATCAGAACTTTTAGAAGTCTACTCCACAGGGGGATGTCACTCCAGAGGCTAAGTGTGGGGTGGAGTCCTCATGGGGACAGTGTGGTCATAGGACCTGCGGGGTCACAGAAAGACCTGGGGTTTCTGAGTGTGGCAGAGCTCCCAGGTATCGGAGTGGGTTAGCAGGCTACAGAGAGGAGCCAAAGAGTGAGCTCTCAGCTCAGGGTTACCTTAAACCATGATCCAGGGCTTAGGCACACCTCGTGGAGATGCCACCCCTTCTTCCACTGAGAGGAGCAGTGCAGAAGCGTGCTGCAGGAATCTGCTGGGTTTGGACACTCCAAATAGGGCCGTCGGCCAGAGACAGAAACACTTAGTCACAGGATGGGTGAGCACTGAGTGCAGCTGAAGACCAGGGAGGTGGGAGGGATTGACTCCTTTTCTCCGAGGTCGCACTGAGGAATGAGGCCCCGAGCTCTCAGCTCCTACGGGCGGGAGACTGGGAGGCCTCCATTTTCATTCCTGTCCTCCAGAACTCTACGGAAAGCATTCAGGGAACAAAAGCTACGGAGAGCGAACCTGAGCAGATTACTGAGGCTGCCCAGGCAAGGGTGGTGCAATTCTGCCTTGGGCAAAGACATTGGAGAATCACAGCAATAGGCTCTTCCCCCAGAAGATCCACAAGAACCTCTGGCCAAGACCAAGTTCACCGATCAATGAGAATTGCAAAACGTCAGAGCTATGGGAACACAGCACATAGAATTCGTGGCTTTTCCCCCATGATTCTTTAGTCTTTCAAAATTAAATTTTTTAGATTTTCTTTTTTTCTTATTCAGTTGTTTTAAAATTTTCCCCTTTCCTATTTTAACTATTTTTTCAATAACTTTTTAAAACTCTTTTAAAATTTACATTGTTATAGTCATATTTTATCCCTTCATTGTATTTAACCTTATTTTTTGTATACATATAAGTCTTTCTTTCTTCAAAATTTTGGGATATAGATTCTTCTAACAGATCAAAATATACCCTAAATCTAGGATATATGGTTTTGTTCTAGTCTCCAGCCTGATCACATTCTCTCCTTTTTTTTTTCTTTTTTGAACCAACTTCTTATCTTATTCTTTTTTTAAAACCTTTTTAAATTTTCATCTTATAGCTATATTCCATCCCTTCATTGTGTTTACCCTTATTTTTGTATATATATATATTTTTCTTTCTTTAAAATTTTGGGAGGCATTCTCTCCTAACAGACAAAAATACACCCCAAATCAACTGTGTGGCTTTTTTATATTCACCTGTCTAATTATATACATATATATATATTTCGGTGAGGGGTTGGAAAACAATTACCATGCTAATGGACATCAAAAGAAAGCTGGGATGGTAATCTTGACATCAGATAAATTAGATTTTAAGCCAAAGACTATAATAAGAGATGAAGAAGGACACTATATCATATTTAAAGGGTCCAACAAGAAGAGCTAACATTTTAAAATATCTATACCCCTAACACAGGAGCAGCCAACTATATAAACCAATTAATAACAAAATCAAAGAAAGGCATCAACAATAATACAATAATAGTAGGGGGCTTTAATATCCCCCTCACTGAAATGGACAGATCATCCAAGCAAAAGATCAACAAGGAAATACAGGCCTTAAATGACAAATTGGGCCAGAGGGACATCACAGATATATTCAGAACATTCCATCCCAAAGCAACAGTATACACAAATTCTTCTCTAGTGCACAGGGAACATTCTCCAGAACAGATCACATCCTGGGTCATAAGTCAGGTATCAACTAGTACCAAAAGATTGGGATCATTCCCTGCATATTTTCAGATCATGATGCATTGAAACTAGAACTCAACCACAACAGGAAAGTTGGAAAGAACTCAAATACATGGAGGCTAAAGAACATCCTACTAACAAACGAATGGGTCAACCAGGAAATTAAGGAAGAGTTTAAAAAATTCATGGAAACAAATGAAAATACAACTGTTCAAAATCTTTGGAATACCCCAAAAGTGGTCATGTGAGGAAAGCATATAACAATAAAAGCCTTTCACAGGAAACAAGAATAATCTCAAATATACAGCCTAACCCCACACCTAAAGGAGCTAGAAAGGGAAAATATTTTTCCCTTTGAAAAATGTTATGTTGAAAATATTTGTGAGACCCAATATTGTGTTGTGACATTCCAAAGAGCATGAAATATTTCTAATCTCACTGGAGGAATGTTATTAGAAATCAATTAATACTCAAAATCTAGTTATTTGATTTAGAGATTGGGGTTCATTCCAATCCAGTGTTTGATTAACTGATGGGCAATAGCTTGGCTTGGAGGCACAAAGAATGCCTGCTGCTTCCCTTTGGTCAGAACATCCACAACCTGTTTTCTAGTGAACCAGCGGGCATCCTCTATTTCATTCTTGTCAACTTTAATTTTTGTAGACACTGCCACAGCTAAGCAACCAATCATTAAGGAGGAGGGCATTGGCCATGGCTGACAAGAGACATACTGAACATGGCCAACTTGACTCCACTTTCCTCTTCAACTTCTCTCCAAACAGCATCTTCTATTGTCTCTCCAGGTTCAATAAATCCAGCAAGGCAAGTAAACATGCCTGGGGGAAATCTTTTCTGCCTGCCTAAAAGACATTTGGTCCCATCTGGATGAATAACTTGCATGATTACTACTGGATCAACTCTTGGATCTGATGTATTGTGAACACCATGGAGGCTAGGGCAGTCTTCTTTTAAGCATACTCTTTTGTAGCCTAAAGCCAGCAGGAGAAGAGAAATAATAAAGATCAGAGCAGAAATCAATGAAATAGAAACCAAAAGGACAGTAGAACAGATCAACAAAACTAGGAGCTGGTTCTTTGAAAGAATTAATAAAATTGATAAGCCCCTGGCCAGACTTATCAAAAAGAAAAGAGAAAGGACCCAAATTAATAAAATCATGAATGAGAAAGTAGAGATCAAAACCAACACCCAAAGAAATACAAACAATTAAAAGAACATTTTATGAGCAACTATTCACCAGCAAATCTGATAATCTGGAAGAAATGGGTGCATTCCTACAGACACATAAACTACCAAAACTGAACCAGGAAGAAATAGAAAACCTGAACAGACCCATAAACAGTAAGGAGATTGAAGCAGTCATCAAAAATTCCCAACAAAGAAGAGCCCAGGGCCAGATGGCTTCCCACAGGAATTCTACCAAGTATTTAAAGAATTCTCCTGAAACTGTTCCAAAAAATAGAAAAGGGAGGAAAACTTCCAAACTCATTTTATGAGGCCAGCATTAGACTGATCCCAAAACCAGACAAAGACCCCATCAAAAAGGAGAAGTACACACCAATATCCTTGATGAACACAGTTGCAAAAATTCTCACCAAAATACTAGCCAAAAGGATCCAACAGTACATTAAAAGGATTATTCACTACAACTAAGTGGGATTTACTCCTGGGCTGCAAGGTTGGTTCAACATCCACAAATCAATCAATGTGATACAATACATTAATAAAAGAAAGAACAAGAACCATATAATACTCTCAATATGATGCTGAAAAAGCATTTGACAAAGTACAGCATCCCTTCCTGATCAAAACTCTACACAGTGTAGGATAGAAGGTACAAACCTCAGTATCATCAAAGCCATCTATGAAAAACCCACAGTGAAAATCATTTTCAGTGGGGAAAAACTGACAGCTTTCTCCCTAAGGTCAGGAACATGGCATGGATGTCCACTCTCACCACTCTATTCAACATAGTACTAGAAGTCCTCGCCTCAGCAATCAGAAACAACAAGAAATAAAAGGCATCCAAATTGGCAAAGAAGAAATCAAACTCTCACTCTTTGCAGATGATATGATACTTTTGTGGAAAACCCAAAAGACTCCACTCCAAAACTGCTGGAACTCATACAGGAATTCAGTAAAGTGTAAGGATATAAAATCAATGCACAGAAATCAGGTTGCATTTCTATACACCAATAGCGAGACAGAAGAAAGAGAAATTAAAGAGTTGATCCCATTTACAACTGCACCCAAAACCATAAGATACCTAGGAATAAATCTAACCAAAGAGGGGCACCTGGGTGGCTCAGTGGGTTAAAGTCTCTGCCTTTGGCTTGGGTCATGATCCCAGGGTCCTGGGATTGAGTCCCATATCCAGCTCTCTGCTCCGCGGGGGGCCTGCTTCCTCCTCTCTCTCTGCCTGCCTCTCTGCCTACTTGTGATCTCTATCTGTCAAATAAATAAATAAAATCTTAAAAAAAAAAAACTAACAAAGAGGCAAAGAATCTGTACTCAGAAAACTATAAAGTACTCATGAAAGAAATTGAGTATGACATAAAGAAATGGAAAAGCGTTCCATGCTCATGGATTGGAAAAACAAATATTGTGAAAATGTCTATGCTACCTAAAGCAATCTACACATTTAATGCAATCCCTATCAAACTGCCATCCATTTTTTTCCAAAGAAATGGAACAAATAATCCTAAAATTTGTATGGAACCAGAAAAGACCTCAAATGCCAGAGGAATATTGAAAAAGAAAGCCAAAGTTGGTGGCATCACAATTCCAGACTTCAAGCTCTATTACAAAGCTGTCATCATCAAGACAGTATGGGGGCGCCTGGGTGGCTCAGTGGGTTAAAGCCTCTGCCTTCGGCTCAGGTCATGATCCCAGGGTCCTGGGATCGAGCCCCGCATCGGGCTCTCTGCTCAGTGGGGAGCCTGCTTTCCCCCCCTCTTTCTCTCTGCCTGCCTCTCTGCCTACTTGTGATCTCTATCAAATAAATAAATATTAAAAAAAAAAAAAAGACAGTATGGTACTGGCACAAAACAGACACATAGATCAATGGAACAGAATAGAGAGCCCAGAAACAGACCCTCAACTCTCCAGCCAACTAATCTTCAACAAAGCAGGAAAGAATGCCCAATGGAAAAAAGACAGTCTCTTCAACAAACGGTGTTGGGAAAATTGGACAGCCGCATGCAGAAAAATGAAACTGGACCATTTCCTTACACCACACACAAAACTAGACTCAAAATAGATGGAACATCTCCATGTGAGACAGAATTCCTTCTCCTTGAGATGAGCACAGGCAGCAACACTTCAATTTCAGTCACAGCAACTTCTTCCTAGAAACATCACCAAAGGCAAGGGAAGCAAGGACAAAAATGAACTACTGGGACTTCATCAAGATCAAAAGCTGCACAGCAAAGGAAACAGTCAACAAAGCCAAAAGACAACTGACAGATGAGAGAAACTATTTGCAAATGACATATCAGATAAAGGGCTAGTATCCAAAATGTATAAAGAACTTTTCAAACTCAACAGCCATAGAACAAATAATCCAATCAAGAAATGGGCAGAGGACATGAACAGACATTGTTGCAAAGAAGACATCCAAATGGCCAACAGACACATGAAAAGTGCTCAACATCACTTGGCATCAGGAAAATACGAATCAGAACTACAGTGAGATACCACCTCACACCAGTCAGAATGGTTAAAATTAACCAGTCAGGAAACTACGGGTGTTGGCGAGGGTACACAGAAAGGGGAACCCTCCTACACTGTTGGTGGGAATGTAAGCTGATGCAGCCACCCTGGAAAACAGTATGGAGGTTTCTCAAAAAGGTGAAAAGAGTGCTACCCTATGACCCAGCAATCATACTACTGGGTATTTGAACCCTAAAGATTCAAATGTAGTGGGGCACCTGGGTGGCTCAGTGGGTTAAGCATATGCCTTCAGCTCGGGTTGTGGCCTCAGGGTCCTGGGATCAAGCCCCATGTCGGGCTCTCTGCTAGGCCTGCCTCTCTGCCTACTTGTGAACTCTCTGTCAAATAAATAAATAAGATCTTAAAAAAAAGAAAAAAAAGATTCAAATGTAGTGATCCAAAGGGGCATGTGCAACCCAATGTTTATAGCAGCAATGCCCATGATAGCCAAACTATGGAAAGAGCCCAGAAGTCCATCAACAGATGAAGGATAAAGATGTGAGATATATATATATATATATATATATATATATATATGTATGTATGTATATATACATATATATTTTATATATATAAAATACAGCCATAAAAAACCAAAATCTTGCCATTTGCAATGACATGGATGGAATTAGAGGGTATTAGGCTAAGTGCAATAAGTCAATCAGAGAAAGACAATTATCATAAGATCTCTCTGATATAAGGAATTTGAGAGGCAGGGCGGGGGATCGTGGGGAGAAGGGAGGGAAAACGAAACAAGATAGGACGGGGAGGGAGACAAACCGTAAAAGACTCTTAATCTCAAGAATCAAACTGAGGTTGCTGGAGGGGAGGAGGATAGGAGGGATAGGGTGGCTGGGTGATGGACACTGGAGAGGGTATGTACTATGGTGAGTGCTATGTGTTGTGTTACATGGATGATTCACAGACCTGTACCCCTGAAGCAAATAATACATTATATGTCAATAAAAAAATAAACAAATAAATAATTGATAGTGTAAGATGGGTATTTCTATGAACACCTGGGAATCTGAGTGAAATTATTTTTTAAAAAGAAAACTATCAGTAGTAACCTACACTGGTGGACTCATTTGCTTATGTAATTTGAGACACAGCCTTCCTCTTAGCTAGATCACCTTTTATTAAATAATTTACCTCCTAATTGATATACAGGCAAAACCCCTCTTTGAATTTTAAAAGAGAACCTTGTTGGGGCACCTGGGTGGCTCAGTGGGTTAAAGCCACTGCCTTTGGCTCAGGTCATGATCCCAGGGTCGTGGGATCGAGCCCCGCATCGGGCTCTCTGCTCTGCGGACAGCCTGCTTCCTCCTCTCTCTCTGCCTCTCTGCCTACTTGTGATTTCTGTCTATCAAATAAATAAATAAAATCTTGAAAAAAAAAAAAAAGAAAAAAGAGAACCTTGTTTTACATATGTATGTAAAGTCTAATTGCTGGCTTTTAATTTATATCAGCCACATAACAAAATATCATCTTCATTTTAATACAATACAACACATTTCTTTCTGTTGAAGACATTGAGTAGTTTTCACTATATCTGTGGTTTGTGTCATTATTACAAAAGTTGCATACAAAACCCTCCAAATATGCAAAAATTCCAAAATACACTCTGACAGCTAATGCTCTGAAAACACTTTATTACACAAATTACATTCAGATTCTGAAAATAGTGTTCTAACAGTGTAACCATCTAAAAATAAGACATCCCAAAAACACACCAACTGAAGAAGAAAATTAAAAAATGAATTTAAATAGAGACTTTTTTTCTTTCCCTCATTGCAATATAATGTTAGTGATTTTAAAAAAATAGAAAGAGATTTAGCAGCTTTGTCCTCATGTAGCACAAAGTTTCTCTTTACTGCCACAGGCTGAGAATGCTGAACAGGAAAGGCACCAAAGACAGACATCGGCAATGGAAGTGCTACTGGGAAAATACTGTGTTCAAGCAGAGGAGGGGGTTATTTACACCTACAGAAGAGTCTCAAAAATGTAAATGAGCAAACCTTCCATCATTAAATTAGTAGTGTGATGGAAGAAGAGGACCGTTTCTCTAGTCTATGTTCATAGAAGGACAATGGCACTGTTATGAACTTTTAGGAAACTCCTCAACTAGAAACAGAAGCCAACTCAATCCAAACAAAGGAAACAAAATGTGTCCAGTCCTACACAGACTAGTACAGTTTACAGTTAAATACGCAAAACTCTATAAACGTGCTAAAGGGAAAGGAATCTGGCGTTCTTGGAAAATCTCGTGAACCTAAATCAAAGGCCGGTTTTCAGGAGGAAGAAAGCGAGGGTGCAGGCAGAGGTGCTGAGTACTCCTCTTCGGACTCACTTCCATCATCCTCATCTTTCTCTTGGTCGCTTCCCTCGGTGCTAAGGCGGTCAAACCCTTTCCGGCTGTAGCCCTTCCGGCTTGCGAAGAAATTTCCAAGGTTTAAGCCTCCACCGCCCTTTCCTGAAGAGAGCACACAGTGACATGGAACTGAGGTCAGGTTTGCATAAATGATTCTCTGTCTTCTCGTAGATTGTTGTGGTGTTTTTTTTTTAACATTTTAAAAAAAGATTTTATTTATTTATTGACAGAGAGAGAGAGAGAGAGACAGAGATCACAAGTAGGCAGAGAGACAGGCCGAGGGAGAGGAGGAAGCAGGCTCCCCGCCAAGCAGAGAGCCCGATGCCGGGCTGGATCCCAGGACCCTGAGATCATGACCTGAGCTGAAGGCAGAGGTTTTAACCCACTGAACCACCCAGGCGCCCCTTCTTATAGATTCTTAAATGATAAATTAGAAGGTATAATGCCAAAGGGTAGATATTAGTAAACAACAAAACAAAACAAAAATGTGACAGAGATACTTACCCTATAGGGTCAGGAAGATATTACTCCACACATTTATTAAAATAAATAAGAAAGGGGCAACTGGGTGGCTCACTCAGTCGGTTAAGCTTCTGCTTTCAGCTCGGGTCATGATCCCAGGACCCTGGGATCGAGCCCTGTGTCAGCCTCCTGCTCAACAGGGAGTCTGCTTTTCCCTCTTTCTCTCTCTCAAATAAATAAATAAAGCCTTTAAAAAATAAAATAAAATAAAAGTAAAATAAAATAAATAAAAAACCTCCCCAGGATTATTGTGGTGTTTCTGTAGGACTATTTCAGATTCATTTTTCAGGATCTCTGGAACTGGCATCCCTCAGGGAGCTCTTCATTTCAATGACTATATGAAAAGGTCATCTTCACTCCAACAAGCACTGACAGGCCGACAGGAGTGACATAAAATTTACTGAAGACAAATGAAGCCAGATAAAAGACAGGCAAAGAAAATTAGATGATACAGAAAGGCAAAGCAGAAAAAACCGAAACTGGGAAATCTGCTGCCAGAGCCACACACTTTGGTTTTAGTTGATGGTTTGCATTCTGCACTTAATATTGCTGTGCTGCACACGAGGAGTTTAATTTTCTGAGAGAAAATAAGAAATATCTCCTTGCTCTATAAAGGACATGAGCTTGTTGACTTTGAGCCAAATGTGAAGGATTCTGAAAGGTCACAATCATACCTCTAAGTCTTCCGAGTACTCTTCCTGAACTTGCCTCAAGTTTGTGTTCAGAATCTGCTAGAAAGAGATGGCACATTTCAAAATGAGTCCCAATCGCCCTCCTCAACCACGGGTTCAACTTTCAAAACAAAATCAGGAATTCATAAACAATTAAAAATAGGGCCTGGCTCTTGTCTATATGCAATTCTGAAGGGGAAAAAAGGCAATGTATTCTCGTGATAGTATCTAAGGGCCAGAGCCGGGTTTGACTCCTACCTCTGTCTCTCACAGCCTATGCATGTCAGTAAGTTGCTTCTCTGAGTCTCGGTTTTTTCCTCAGAGAAAAGAGGGATCAATGATGATCCCTACCTATCTGCCAGGTTTAGGTGGGATACTCCATGTGAAGTGCTTAGAACTGTGCCTGGTACATACATAGTACGTGCTCAATAAATATTAGTCACTTTTTCTTAGGACAAGATTAAATTACCAATAATTTATAATAATTTGGAAGCTCTGATTATTATAACTTAGGAGTGTTTGTCTTTGGCTTTAGTCTTTCTATTAAGAGCACAACATGTCCTGCTTGAGAAAGCTTTGGATCTATGCAGATCATTTCTCTTTTTTATAAAAGACTTAACTGAAGACAAGGACCTGAAACACTGGATATTTTCAATAATAAAGGTGAAATGGCACTGCCCATCTCCATGAAGGACAGACTTTCCTTCTTTATTGGGGGGCAGGGGTGGGCCAGGACTCCCAGCAGACTTCATTTTTATTCTCTATCTCTGCACTTTTCATCCTGACTTCCCGCAAGGGCTGCCCCCTTCAGGGTTGTGGCCATGGAAATGAGGCTCGGGGTTCTCCTGTGAGTCTCTAGCCAGGAGTAGAGGCAGCATCGTGAAAAAAGCTAGCAAGCAGATGACAGTGGAAACGTAGTCAAGAGTGAGTGTGGAGAGAAACAGGTAAGAAGGGAAGACTCTGCTAAGACTGTTAGAAAGCCAAAAATAAGACTGTAAGTTCGATGAGGATGCAGGGTAGTCCTTAGCTGGCTTTGTATCCCCTGTGCTTAGCACGGTGTCTGTTGTGGAGCTCACATGCAAAGCACGGGCTGAATAAATACGGAAGGTCTTTGATGAGGGCTACTAAAAATTCTCATGGGTTGGACAAGCTCTATCGGGAGCAAATGCTGCAAGAGGGTGAAAGGCTGATCTACTTTTAAGATTAAATGTATTAGATGGAACCATATAAAACTGCAGTTTTTCTAAATAAAACATGATTGAGTAATGGTGATTTCATATGGTGTGACCTGGGTCTCTGCCTTCCCAACACCCTCCTGCGAACTCAGTGTTCTGTAGGAGTGCCATGTCCCATGTGCTTAACAGCAAACAGGAGAAGCCAAGCCTTCCCGACTCCCCAGCCACTCCTTCCAGTGTGGGTGGATGGCCAACATTCCTGCTACCTGCCCCTGGGCCCTGTGTGTTCCTGATTCTCTGCGTACTTCACTGCACTTACCACCGTCTATTGTTGCCTTTATATGTCACCTCGATTATTATGTGTCATCTCTTCTGGGAGCTCCATTTATTGACTCAGTCATTTTTCCAACGACTATTTATCAAAGCCCTAGAGCCAGGAACTGTTACTTGTGCTGAGGATACATGGATAAACAAGCAAACATGGAAGATTCTTGCTTCCAGAAGCTTCCATCTAACTCCGTGAAGACAATGGCTGTGTTTGTCTTTGCCCCTGGCTCACCGCGGTACCATACCCATAACAGGGGCTCAAAAGTTCTTTTGTGAAGAGTTAGCTGTATTTTTTTGCAGAGCTTTATCGATTGTAGATGAAAAGCAAAGCAGTCCTAGAAAAATGTGCTTTCACCACTTATTAAATGGATTCCTCTGTTTTTTGTTTCTGTGTCCTTTTCTGTGTCAGGGCTTTGCCATGGGCACTGAATCCCTGCCACGGTCGCCTTGGCCTGAAATAGAATCAGATGCTATTTCTTGATCAAATGCTGCCTCCCACCCTAGCCCATGGATTCCTTCCTGGACGCAGCTGTAGACTCTTGCCTTAGGACCTGAGGGTCCAGCCAAGGGACTGCTCCTGAGAGGTGAGAATCTCGGGTTGGATTATTTCTTTGTTTATCTGAATGTCTCAAAAGGAATTCAGCTCCTGGGTCCTATACAATGATGCTGATTTCATAAAATACTGACTCCAATACTGGCCCCTGCCTTGTTTGGTAAAGGAAGGCTGATGGCCTAACTCGTGCCTATTTAAAAACTACCAAATGGTCTATTACAGAAATAGTTGGTTTCTGGAGAAAGTTGAGGTTCAAGACAAGTATCCTCCACGACTTCTTAGGACTTTTGTCCTTTATTATCAATGACTGTTCCTCGTAGTCATTGGTGGTGTTAACTGAGCACTTAAACTGTGACAGAGACTGTGATAAATGCTTTATGTTTATTATTTCATTTAATCCTCACACAATTTCATGACTTTCTTTATTCCCACTTTGTAGGTGAGGAAACTACGGCTTGGGAAGATTAAGTAACTTGCCCAAGGTCATGGAGCTAGGAGCTAAAGCCAGGACTAGGAGGGGAAAAGACAACTCCCAAATGCCTGACCCAGGTATTTTGAGAAGTGAGCCTGTTTCTAACATCAAGGATCTCCTCCTTCCTGACCCTAATTTATACTATTTATCTGCACAGTTTTGTATGGAGACATTAACTGGGCTTATGCCAATTGCTAAAAGGCAGTATTAAAAATTATATTTTAATCTAACTATCCAAATTTCTGAGGCTTCAGATATTTTCCTACTATGATACTAACTGCAGACAATATATGGAACATACACAATAACACCAAAAAAGGCAGAGAGCACTTAAAAAAAAAAAACACTGAAAAAAATCACGACAAGACTTTCAGGATCATCAGGCCAAAACTCTTTCAAAGGTAGGTTCCAAGTTCAAGGGGCTCATTTTACTTGCCTCCAAAGGCCTTTGATTTTTTCCACCGAATATATAAGGCAATGGCCAGCAGGACAACCACCGGAATAACCAGAAGGGTTGTAATGAGAACAATGGGCACTCCCAAGCCCGGCTCTTTGATCAGTTTCTGTTTCTCTTGCATCTTCTGCAACTCTGCGGAGGTGGGTTTGTTCTCCATTTTGGTTTCAACAACTGCCTCGGATTCTTCAGGGAAAGAAGAGTTCACAATATTCAACCGACTCAAAGACTCCAAAACCCTCCCGCCCACCGCTACCCAGGCAAATCAACAACTGCTCATAAAGAACTTGTTGAGGTCAATGCATGTGGGGATTCACATTTCAGTATCTGAATCTACCAAGCTACCAGGCCACAATTACTGCTGTGATTAGTACTTTCCACTCAGTGGTTTTGTACCTCTAAATTGGTTTTCTTTGTCTGCCCTTTGTTTCCTCTTGAACGAGAATTCCATAAAAGAGGTATCTTCCTTTTGCATTTTTTTTTTCAAGGTTGAAATTAACAGGCAGCATGGCGCAGGGCAAAGAATTGGTGTGCGTACTAGAGTTACATAAATCTGAACTGAAATCCCAGTTCACCTACAGAACTAGCTGTGTAACTTTGGGCAAGTTACTTAAATGGTCTGGGCCTTACTAACCTCATCTGTAGAACTGTGATGATAAAAAAACACCTCCTTCGTAAAACTGTTGATTGTATATGCTTATCTTAGAGAAGGTGCTTAATAAGTCTCTTTCCTTGACTCTTAAGTTTTTGAATCTTGTTAATGTTCAACGAGTTACTGGTACGTCACATGCACAGTTGCACACATTAACTCTAGGATTACAAACTGGAAAAATAACCTTTTCAGTTTCTTTTACACAGTTCCCAGCAAGCCATGAGGGCACACAGATGTATGGTATGTCATATTGTTGTTGATGAAAATAGTTTATAGAACAATTCTCTGATATTGACCAGTATTGGGCAGATATTGGGCCTAAAGTGCTTTTTGGGAACTGATACAATGAAACCATATAAGCTGCTTCAGGGACTTTAATAACTACTGACTTGAAAATGAGGTTGAGCCTTGCGACGTTCTTGCCCTCCCGAAGCACATACGTGTACTTGTACAAAAACCCTTGTGTACCAAGGCCAGCACTTACAACCACATGTTTGCCAAAGGCTCACAAGATTTCTGGAAGTTCAGTTTTTTGGTGTACCCTTCTGCCCTACGATACAGAGTGTATCACATGGCCTCAGGGAACTTCTGACCAAGTGGCAGGAATAGGTGGTTTAACACTACCAGAAAATCTTTGGGTAATGTTTACCATTAGAAATGTCCACTTCCTGGACATTTCTCCAAGGAAGCATTTCTCAAACTACTCAAGACACTGTAAACATAATTTGTGATGCACACAAATGGCAGGTCCCAGTTTTTACTTCCATGTTGTGAGCCAGTTTCCTTCATGGTCTCAATGATATCTCCTGAGCACTTACACTATTTCAGGCAATATTCTCATTTAATCATTACACCAAGCCCATGAGTAGGCACTGTTAGTATCACCATTTTACAGATGGCTTCATAGTCCTCAATTCCTTCCCTACACTATGGTGAAGGGGAGAACATTATTTCTCTTCTGTGTCCACTGGAGTGGCTCTTGAAACTTCAGCAGGAGAGAAGAAAAGGGACTGGGTTGTAGATTTAGATGGTTTAAATTTAAGCTGTCTAGGTCTGTTGCCAAGAGGAATGTTAAGTTTGATTCTCATTCTCCCTGCCTACTAACTGTTGTGTCTTTTTCCTCATTACTGTGGAAGAGACATGCAAAGCATCCTATTTCCTTTAAGCTCTACTTCTCTACCTCTGTAGGAAAATAACAATAAATAGAGGATAGGATTAAGAAATAGAACAAAGGTGTAGCTTGGTAATCAAGAACTTGTTGCCTTGAAAGAAGGATTTGTTTCTATAGGAAGGTGACTATAACCAGAGGAATTACGGCATTTTCTGTCATTAGTGGTTTACCTACACCAAAGACAGTGGCTGTACCAGAGAATATCTAGTTTCCTTTAGGAGGCAGAGCTAGGATTGGGCTCCAGTAAAAGGAAACAAGAACTGGGAAGCATGTGACAGACTAACAGAATCAGTTTAGCATTCACAGAGAAGGCGGTAATGAACTTGCTAAGGTACACACTCTGCACTTTAGAAATTCTTAATTCCCACACTCCTGGTTCTCTGAGTGTCATCTACTAAAAATACTTGAACATTCTCACTTTTGAAACCCACTGAAGTATGCTTAGATTTTTCAAAGATGCTCTACGTTTTAAAGAAAGAGGATAAAAAGTTTAAATTTCCCAGTCTAAAACAGAAAAAAAAAATAGCAATATTGTTGTTCTTTCTCAGGAACCTTTATAAGTGGAGTAAAAAGTCTGACAAATAGTTATGATTTGTGATTCTAAGAATTTCATTCAAAGCATTAATAATTCAAAATTCTTCCACTTTTTCTCATATCCAAAATTCTTTAATTAAAAATTCTTTAGGGACACCTGGGTGGCTCAGTTGGTTAAGCGGCTGCCTTCAGCTCAGGTCGTGATCCCAGCGTCCTGGGATCGAGTCCCACATTGGTCTCCTTGCTCCGTGGGGAGCCTGCTTCTCCCTCTGCCTCTGTCTGCCTGTGCTCACGCTCTCTCTCTCTCTCTAACTAATAAATAAATAAAATCTTAAAAAAAAAATTCTTTAATTAAAAATTAAATTCTTTAATTTAGAGCATCCCTGATGAAGGAACAGTGAAGAAACTCTAACATTGGCTAGAGCCTGGGGCTTCTGGACAGTAGAGAGTGCCTCATATGACGTTTTCTATCATCTAAGATGCCAGCTGTATTCCACTGAAAACAATGTCTTCAAATAAGCTCTTCTGGTATCCTTACAGATACTTAGAAATAAATATAATTTTGAAAAGCAGATGTATAGGAAGTTTTTTTTCTTTCTTAAAGCACTGAATTTAGACAGGGAAGCTAGGTGTATTCTTGTGTGAGCTCACACACAGAAGCATGTGCCTGTTTCTTTCCCCTGGAGAGAGGGTGTGAAGTTCAGAGACCAGTGGGAATTTGAATAACTCAGACAGTAAAGGAGACACGTTCTTAATACAGGAACCCAGCAATTAATACCCAGTTCATTACCGACAGAACTGAGGCTGAAGATTTTAGATAGCCTACTAGCAAGTAACAGGGAAAGTGCATATAGCACCAATGAGATTACTCTCTCCCTTCCTTCTTCTCTTCCCTCCCTCCTTCCCCTCTGTTTTTTTTTTTTTTTTCTTTAATGCTGTGTGCTTCCCCTATAATGTGTTGTTCTCTATAAGGCCTAAGATACTAACTGCACTAGGAGTTTCTTTTTGTTTTATTGAAACTGATTCACCATCATCATCTTTTATTTTGGGGAGGGAGGAATGAAGGCTATGATTTTGGTGGGCCATTGGCATATCTGTTTTGTCCCTAGCAACTTGATTTGAAATTCCTTTTCCTAAGTTTTTGATCATCACAAATTCTCTTATCCCTGTACCTCCTTGTGAACACAACACTGGTTCCAAAACACCGTTATAATTCATCAGTTATGTGACCATTCACAGTGGAGGCAAGTGTCATCAGAGGTTACTCAAAGTTGGAAATTTCTAAGGCTGTTAAATCTGGGATGTTTCTCCCTCTCTTTTGTAAGAAGTGGTTTAAATTAAGCTTCCAGATTTTGATAAAAGACAAACTTTTGGGGATTCAGCACGATTTTTATTCCTTTCTGTAAAAGGAAAATTCAGTAGCTAAAAAAAGAAAGACTTAATGAGAGTCATATGGGTTCAAAGAGGACCAGAACAAACCATGTGCATCTGGGTATTCCTAGTTATTAAAATGGGACTGTCATAACAAGATACTTTAAGAATATTTACTATTTGAACTTCTGTGTTCTTCCACAAGGCTGGGAGGTTTTCCGACCAAATGCAGTCACTGATGTGCAATGAGGATAGAGGAAATGGCCTGGGGAGAACCCTGTTCATCCTTCATTATTAGCCAGGCAAAAAGAGGTCAGTGTGGTTGAGCTGTTCTCAACAAGTCAAGCAGTATAATCTAGGATTCTTTCTTTCTTTCTTTTTTTTTAGTGGGATTTATTTAAACAGAAATGGTTTGAAGCCACTCTGAAATCCCAGAGGTCTCAGAGTAAACTTCAACCATCCCCAATCTGTAGCTCTGGGAAGAACTTACGGTAAATGAGTTGGTGGTATTCATCTCTCCTCAGTAGCATAAGGACAGTGGTTAAGAGCACAGGCTTTGGTGCCAAACAAACTGTGATTTAAAGTCTGGCTTTGCCACTTACTATCTCAATAGTGATTCTGACCTTTGATTTCCTCATCCATAAAATGGGGATAATAGCAATTATCACATGGTTGGTATAAGGAGTTAACTTAGTAATTCTTGTATAGCTCATTGTTTGTGCTCCATAAGTGAAAGCAATTACTAATAATAATATCTTGATTCTAGAGCAAACAACTCACCAATAATTCTATATGTAACAATTATAGAAAAATAGAGGATCGGGTACTCTTTGCTATGGGTGTGGTATGAATGTCACTTAGTAGAGTCACCTGGGTTGAAACTCTGCAAATGCCAAACAATTGCTATTTACTTCTTTTATAATATTATCTTACCCCTCTCAACCTCGAGCAGGCTATATTCTCTTATCTGCCTACATAAAATCCCTAAACTCCCTCTTGGTTCTTGCCTCTCTGAGTCTCTTTCCACCTGCTTTCAGGAGAAAGGAAAACAAGTAAGCCTAGGATTAGGTCTGAATATGTAGGTGAATCATTTGTAAAGCAACTAATAATGGAATCACTTTGCTACTTAAACATTAGGAGCACTTTTAGTGAGTTCTTAATTTCACATGACCAGGTCAAAACCCTGCAGATAGGAGAACATGTACAAATATAAACTGATCCTTGGAAAGGGAGAAAACAGTTCTACTGGGAAGCCAGTGGTTGCTTACCAGTAGCTAAATTCCATTTCCCATTCCTGACAGTATATACTAAAGTTATACTTATTTGTATATATGCATAGGTTTTTACACACACATATACACATACAAACACACATCCACACACATTCCTTATAGGTTACAAGTCTCTTGAAGTCAGGCCTAGTTTCATTTCCCTTAAGCCCATTATAGTGCCTTATACTTAGATGGCCCTCAGTAAATGTTGGGGGAAAATGGTACTTAGATTGGAGCTTAGGGAACAGCTCATCTTTTCAGGCCCCTATCTCAGTAACTCACTCATTTAGACTAGAGCCCATTAGGGAAGGCCTTTTCCAGTATTCTGGATGGTATTTTTCCGCTTGCCTGAGGTTAACATACTTCGAAAATTGACTGACTTACTTTTTTTCTCCATGAATGTCTCTGGTCCACTTGTTACAGAATCACTATCATCTGAAATCAGTGAATCTGAGCTCATTATCACCACTCCATTTATCAGAGAAAACAGTGGCAACATGCAGGTTTAAAAGCTCAGTTCACAGTAAAAGTTATGGAAGATTTACCAGATCATATTATATTTTTAGTATGGTCATTTTTTAAGTGCAGTGAGAGCCATAGAAGAATTCAGCACAAATAGCTTGGGTTTCAGAGTCATAAGAGACCAACCTTTGGTTTCCTGGACCTCAATGCCAGCCTTTTTAACTGACCGATGTTCCATTTCTGTAACAGCACAGCAGAGGAAAAAGAAAATCAGAACCTCCAAAAAAACACCTTGAAAACTTATTTTTGACATTAATTTTGCTCAGTGGAAAATATTTCCTTAATTCATCAAAGGCATTATCATATTACAAAAGAGTTTAAGACAAACCACTGACTAAGTGCCAGGCCCGTGAATCCTGGATAAAATCTCCTAGTGAAAACTCAACTACTTCTAAACTCTTCATATTTAAAGTGAGGTTGTCCTTGTGGAGTTCGTGATAATGTATTATTTCTGAAATATCAAGTGGTTCTGTTTTCATGTGGACATCTAGACTTGGTTACTAATTCTGCCATGTTTGATCACCAGTCTTCTAGCTCACATAAATAGACTTGACTAGTTGGGGCACCTAGGTGGCTCAGTGGGTTAAAGCCTCTGCCTTCGGCTCAGGTCATGATCTCAGGGTCCTGGGATCGAGCCCCACATCGGGCTCTCTGCTCTATGGGGAGCCTGCTTCCTCTTCTCTCTCTGCCTGCCTCTCTGCCTACTTGTGATCTCTGTCAAATAAATAAAAATTAAATCTTAAAAAAAAATAGACTTGACTAGTTAAATACTAGAATGCAAATACATGAGACATTCGTGTAGCCTCTGATGGCAGTCTTACTGTTCCAGAAGTACTATTTCTCAGATTTATTATTCAGGTGCATTTCGGATTACACAGAGGGTTCTTTTCTTTCAAAGCTGAATGCTATACTGCAGCACTTCTCAGTGTGGGAAGTCTTTCCAAAATATACACATATTATCACTCCTCTTCTTTCTATAGATCTTGAGTGGGGTCTGGCCATGTGTGTAATGAAAGCCCTCCTCAGCGGACTTGGATATGCATCTCTGTTGAGTAGAGAGCACTAGGGTGGTCTCAAGAGCCTTAGACCAGAATCTTAGTGAGTTTAAGTATCATCTTGATACCTGTGAAATGAAGGTGCAGTATAGATTTCTGAGGTCTTTTCTAACTTGAAAGTTATTTAGTCATTTTTTTAATTCTTAAAAACCTGGGCTTAGTCTTGGAATTGGGAATTATCCATCCCTCTCTTTGCTTTCCTGTCTGCCTACACCCTCTGGTTCCTCTTTGAGGAGGTAGCTGGGGGACGGCTGCACTTGCAAGGGGAACGGGAAGCTATTGCTGGAGTGGAACAGGCCACGCATGCTTCTGTGTACTTGACCTTAGCTGGGTCCTTATTACAAAATGGCAAAAGCCACTCAAAGGACAATTCTGAAGACTGCAGTTAACAAATTTACTTGGGCTCTAAGATCTGCGTGATATCTGATTAAAGTTTTTGGACTCCTGATTTCACTTTTCTTTGTTATAACTTACATTTTTTTCTTTGCTGTAATTTTTACCTTCCCTTGTTGTAATTAGTATTTATCGTCATCAATTCCAAATGTCCTTATTATTTCTCTATCTAAAATTGCCTGCTGCAGCTCCTGATACCTCAGATTTACCATTCCTTTCCTTAACTCTATCTTCTCCTCTATGTTTCGACTCTGCCATATTTTAAAAGCATCTCTGGACTTTGGATTTTGTGGCCCATCAAGCATTTATTATGGTTGAATCTAGAAAGCTTATGTTTTTCAGTATGATATCAGAGGCTAGGTTAGTATACTTTGCAAGAATTAAAAATAATGTCCAAATTGCAATTAGAAAATCCCCCAACTAGCTAGCTTGGCCCCAAGACAGATGCTCTTCTGTCCCCAGACATGCTTCTGAATTACATGAACTAACAGTTCGGTATTTTGGACAAGCTACAGTCTAAAGGGAAAACGCAGAGTGCTTCCTGCTTGGGGCAATCTGTGTCTGACACCGAGGCTGGCGCTCCTCGATGCTCAGCAGCTACTGAGAGCTGAAAAGCCACGCGGGAAGCGATACCAGCGTGGAAGCCAGTTGGCCCTTCTGCTTTGCCAAAGCCATCATCTCCCTCTGGAACTAAGTTGGAATTAACGCTGGCTTTCAACATAATAGACATTACTCCAGGCATCAAGAATTTCCTGTGTAGTATCTGTGGAAACAAGGGGATAACTGCCAGGAGAGGGGAAAAAAAACTGTTTCTCTCTACTTTTTAAAAATTAATTTAATCCCTGAAATGAAACCAAACAGGTCTTTTAACAACTGCCAATTATATTTAGATTCCCCACTCCTATCAGAAAAAAGAGAAGGAAATGCAAATATTTTTTTCACATGCTCTGAGGCAATAAAGCTGAGGGAAGATACAGACAGGAATACCATCAACACCATACTTTCAGTCAAGGTGAACTTCCAGACCGTGTTGGTGTGAGCGTCTCCAACGTACACGGTCCCGTCGCCGGACGCAGCAATATCGTGAGGCATGTCAAAGTGCTGCCAAGAGAAGAAGCACATATGAGGGGGGTGAGCCTCTCCTTGAATTCTTTGGGAAAAGGTGGGAAAACAAAGCAAAGAACACAATGAAACAATAAGCCTGTTAATCAAACCAAACAAACTATAATTCCATCCAGGCCCCTTTAGGCCAGGAAGAGACATTCACTCACTCATTGGGCATCGACTCCTGATGTGTAATTCTATCCATTGGAAAATGCGAAGGGACCCTCAGCACTGACTTTCAAGTCTTTGAAAAGTGAATGTTTATGAAACTACTGTTTTCCAGTTTTGTTTACTTGATGTTCCATTAGCTATTTATCTGTATTTTTGCCTTCATGTTTCTTTTTTCTTTTTTTTTTAAGATTTTATTTATTTATTTGACAGACAGAGATCACAAGTAGGCAGAGAGGCAGGCAGAGAGAGAGAGAGAGAGGAAGAAGCAGGCCCCTCGCTAAGCAGAGAGCCTGATGTGGGGCTTGATCCCAGGACCTTGGGATCATGACCTGAGCCGATGGCAGAGCTTTAACCCACTGAGCCACCCAGGTGCCCCATGTTTCTTTTTTCTTTTAATCACTATCACATTTGCCTGTTTTAATCTACACAAGTAAACAAAAAAAGATGGAGTATTAATTTTTGTTATTATTCCCATCAAGCTATCATATGCTTCCTGAAAAACTATTTTTACATTTCTGATGAGAAGAGTCACTTCAAAGATTCAGGGCATTCAGACTATTTCTGAAGTACATACCAGGAGACATGTAGCAGCGTAGGGATTCTCTTCTCTGACATCCAGTGCTTGCGGTATTTTCAGTCAGCAAAAGGAAACAAACTGAGTGTCACCGCCAAGTACATCTTGGGCTTTTTCTTTTCTTTTCTTTTCTTTTTTACCAACTTTAGATATTCAGTGTTTCAATAGGTCTTTCTTCATGATATTCTTCCATTTCAAATCACCACCATCTCAGTCATTAGGACATAAGAGATAGGGGAGAACTTTTTGTGACTTTCTCAAGGCCACCAAACTATTCTTGGAAGAGCAGCCTTAAAATGTTGTGCCGCTGCCATTTCTGTCTGGCACGCGAAGCTTTCAAAGGTGCCAGGTGGCCACCCGTTGGCAGGACATGGATGATTTTTTTCCACTGTTGAGGCTCGTAGGCCTGTTTGAGAGTACAGTTCTCAAAAATATCATCAGTGTGTATGAACAGCAGCACATCCGGACTCTGGTCTTGTCAGGTAGCACATGTCCACTCTGGTGTGCTGAGTACAAAGGGTACTCATGAGGCAAACTACTGTTCTTAGCTCCCTTTAGGTGGGGCAGAATACCCATTGTGGAGATACTATTCTTTGAAAGTCATCAACAGTTTGTCACATTGAAAAGAAAAATAAGGGGCGTCTGTGTGGCTCAGTGGGTTGGGCCTATGCCTTCAGCTCGGGTCATGATCTCAGGGTCCTAGGATCAAGCCCCGCATCGGGCTCCCTGCTCAATGGGAGGCCTGCTTCCCCCTCTCTCTCTGCCTGCCTCTCTGCCTACTTATGATCTCTCTCTCTCTGTTAAATAAATAAATAAAATCTTAAAAAAAAGAAAAGAAAAGAAAAATGAGACAGCCATGCCAAGGAGGCTCATTCCTTCATACTACCAAATGAGCTGTGACAAATGTGCATGAGAACAGAAAGCCAGAAATCAAAATGTTGCCTTGTTGATCTCACAAGCCAGTCATTAAATGTTCATTTTTATTTTGGGTTCAGCTAATAGGTGGCAACAGGCTTGCAAATTATAGGAAGTTCCTCTTCTATACCAAAATATGTTTTTAGAAACCAATTTGCAAAACATATGCTTGTAAAGTGCTTCATATTTTCTGATAGGAAAAATGATAAAATAGAACAAGGGGAGGGGGGAAATGCGTGAATTATTCGTTGGCCAAAGACTTTGCTTTAAATAAATCACAGTATGTCATCAATGCAAGGCTACAATAACAATAAACCTCTACCTGTGGTTCTCAGACAGATCCAGGGAGCCCAGGGTTCTGTTGGAAATATTCTGTGGCCATTAGGGGGCTCAGGAGGAGGATAGTGGATAGGACTTTGGGATCTCTAATCCTACTGCAGTCAGAAGCATTCAACTGTAATCTTTTAAATGAACTTTTCTACTCCTTTGAGTCATTTGAAACAGAAAATCACACTGCAAGCTTTAGGATTAAGCATGAGGATCTCAGAGTTGAGTGAATTTAAAAATCTTCCAGTCCAGGCTTTGTAAACTCTTCTGAGGTTTCTTTTCTCTTCTGTTGAGGTATCCTTCCCTAACAAAGCCAAACTAACAAGAGAAAGAATGACGGCATCCTCCTGGGCATTTGGTGACACAGCCCAGGGAAACTTGCTCTCAAAATCTTATACTTCATCTTAACAATTCATGGGGGGGCGGTGTCCTGGGTGGCTCAGTGGGTTAAGCCTCTGCCTTCAGCTCAGGTCATGATCTCAGGGTCCTGGGATCGAGCCCCGCATCGGGCTCTCTGCTCAGCAGGGAGCCTGCTTCCCCTTCTCTCTCTGCCTGCTGCTCTGCCTATCCTGTAATCTCTCTGTATTCAATACATAAATAAAATCTTAAAAAAATTCATAGGGGATTTGTGTTCTTGGTATCACAACTATGTTATTTAACACCAAATAATGTTTAAATTTTACATTAAGTCACATAGTTCTCTAAAAAGTTCCACCAAGTTATGTCATAGTTTAATGTATCCCTTGGTATACCAATGTGACCCTCAGGGGATTAAAAGGTTAAATGCATTTTAGGCTCTACATACTTGTGTATAAAATCCAGCTGTGCTCTTACTCCTTAGCTTTGGATAAATAATTGTATTTATGTGAAACTTTGAGCTCGAATATTGTCAAATATTATAAATTTTAATCTCCATTGTTAAGGCTGGAGAAACAAATCTGGGCTTACTGTTTTTTTTTTTTTGTTTTTTTTTTGTTTTTTTTTTTTCCTTTTCTTTTTGGGATGGAGTGGCAGGGGTCATTCCCTTCCATATGAGCTGCCTTGCAAAGGAAAGAAGAAAAAAAAAGCCAGCCTGAAGGATGTGTATGCAAGCAGTTATTAAGGACCACAGCCTTTCTTGTGATTATGGGGAGAAGAAAGTGGGAGGTAACTATGTATCTTTTGCCCTCATACATTTTGATACCATCTGAGAGAATGAGAACCACCCTCTTTATCGTCCTACTGTCTCAGCCTCCCTGCATAGACATAAAAATGGAGCTCATATGTTCAGGCATAAACTTTTCTGCAGAATGTAACAGAAGGGAGAACTGAAGTACCCAGGGAAGTAAGTGGTGGACAGGCACACAAAGAGGTGCAGACACATTATGTAAAACTTGACTTTTGATTTGAAGGTAGAATCTCTTCTTACATAGGAATCAATACACCATATGATTTCCTTCACCCCAATTTAAGCTTTGTGATGATAATGTAATTAAATGGCAATTCTGAGAGATTCGTAGACTGATTTTCATTTACTGAGTCAACACAAAACAAATTTCTATATTTTGGTGGACTATCAAGTCTTATGTATTGAAAGGAAAAGCAAATTCACCTTGCAGTTAGGCTCTCTTTTTAAGTGGGCTGTACTGACTTACATATTATGACTAATTCATTGTTGGATGTCTGGCGAATGCTAATGTTTAGGTATGATGTCTTCTGAGGTTTTCATTCATGGCGGCTCATATGAGAATAAGGCTCATTTAGAATTTAGCTTCTTACTAGCACAAAGTTTTGCTTTCTTGATGCATATCTGAATTAAAAGTTAATGTCCTGGTTGACACAGGATATTGTCATTAAAAGAAAAACCAAGGCAGGGATGCCTGGGTGGCTCAGTTGGTTAAGCGGCTGCCTTCGGCTCAGGTCATGATCCCAGCGTCCTGGGATTGAGTCCCACATGGGGCTCCTTGCTCAGCAGGGAGCCTGCTTCTCCCTCTGCCTCTGCCTGCCACTCTGTCTGCCTTTTATTTAATAAAATAAATTAAAAAGAAAAGAAAAACCAAGGCAAACACCACAGTAATACAAAGCAAAGACATAAAAGTTAAATCTGTCATTGTATCAATAGATACAAGGAAGTTAACTTAGAGGGGCAAAACAATGAAGATCGGATCATCAGTAAAGATCTGAAACACTACGGAAGTAAAATAGATATTATTGATATAATGAATTTCTTTCCTCACTGCTTTTCAGGAGAAATAGAGTGAAAAGTCCTATTTATTGTGCATGAATGGAAACTTACCAAAAAGGGGGGAATTTGTACACAATCTTTAGTTCAGATTCAGTGTGGTTCAGTTCAGATCCTGCAACTTTTACAAAAACTCCATTTGAGAGCAGCTGTGAAGGCCCTGTCCTATTCTGGTCGCCATCATACCCTCAGTATCTAGCATGATGCCTGACACCGAGTTGATCAATCCCAGCCTAGCTGTCAGTAATCTAATGGACAAATTTATCAAATATTAAGGCATTTTGAAGTTTTTTTTTTTTAAATCTAGCAAACTTGGCATTTTAAAGCATATTGTCAGAATTATGAATATGGAGATAGAGTTTGTCCAGTGCTTAGAGTTGCACTTTGATCCAAGGAAAGCCAATACATCTTGACATGTTTTGAAAAATAACTCTTATTTGCATCATTGTAGCAGGCTGGATTTTTTTTTTTAATTTTTAAGATTTTATTTTATTTTATTTTTTTAAGATTTCATTTATTTATTTGACAGACAGAGATCACAAGTAGGCAGAGAGGCAGGCAGCGAGAGAGAGAGGAAGGGAAGCAGGCTCTCCGCTGAGCAGAGAGCCTGATGATGCAGGGCTCAATCCAAGGACCCTGAGACCGTGACCTGAGCGAAAGGCAGACGCTTAACCCACTGAGCCACCCAGGTGCCCTGCAGGCTGGATTTTCTAAAATGATCTGCCACAAGTGCATGCAGGCAGGGGATGTAAACATTCTGATCATTCTGGCAGTCACACTGCAGAGAAAATACTCTAAAGAGACAGAAGGGCAATGGGCATAGCGAACCAGACTGTTTGCAAAACACACTATTAGAATAAGCAGCAGTAAAGCATTTGTGAAATTAAAACTAATTCTTAGTCTCTGTCCTAAACTAAGCCTTTAGGACTTGAATATTCAATTCCAAAACTGCTATTTTCAAGTCTTATTGCTCAATGTGGTAACAGCATACAAAAAGCAAACAAGATTTCTGTTGGATCTAAGAGAGCTACAAAAGTACAAGTGAACATACTGTGGTATCTTCCCTACATGGATGAAAGCAGAAGACTTACAAATTATTTGTCCTATCTTAATATGCTCTTATGAATTTTTTTTCTTATTAAGGGATTGAAGATGCTTTAAAGATCAGATTTTAAACTATGTTAAAAATGTCAGTGCCTTGCAGATCATTTTCAACTCACGTGACCCTGTTCTTTTTACAGAAATAAGAAATTACTTGTAATGGATTCAAAAATTGTTCCCATAGTAATAGGAAACTCCTAAAAACATGGCTAAGAAAGTTGTCACATCTCCTTAAAGTTTTTAAAAACCATTCAAGTATTAATTGAATGCCAAGATTCATATTTTAGTTCATTCTTACGATAACTGACACCTAGGCAGTGTACGTGAGTACCTTGCGCACTGGCTTGAAGACATCTATGATTTCCCCACTGGAAAAGTTCATCACAAATCCCTGGACAGGTTCTTTGTCTCCAAAGAAAGGCTTCCCATTCACCGCAAAGAGCAAACCTGTGATGATACATCCAGTTAATCTTTCTTTTTTTTTTTATTTGTCAGAGAGAGAGAGAGAGAGAGAGCACAGGCAGACAGGGTGGCAGGCAGAGGCAGAGGGAGAAGCAGGCCCCCCGCTCGGCAGGGAGCCCGAAGTGGGACTCGATCCCAGGACGCCGGGATCACGACCCGAGCCGAAGGCAGCCGCCCAACCAACTGAGCCACCCAGGCGTCCCCCAGTTAATCTTTCTTTAAGGTGTGGAGAAGACTGTCCTTCAGATACATGCATGTACATTACACAAACAATTAACTTTGCGTGGTCAGTCTAGACCCTATAATTGAAAACGAAAGTAGAAAATAAAACACTAAGCAAATTTATCTTGAATAATAAGAACAGGGGCAAACAGGTTAGTTAAGACATAACCTCCTTATAATAGGAAAACCAGGAACTGCAAGGCCTTTTCCACTTAGGAAGCCAGTAGAAATCAGGAATACACAGATACTGATACAGATACAGAGATACACATATATACAAACATCCTAGTGATAACCTTTAAGTCAGTCATTGTGGGATATCAGATCTTCTAAAAAATAAGTACAATTTGCTATCATTACAAAGAGAATCAGAAAAATACACAAAGGCAGCAAGTGAAGTTACCACAGAAACTGAATAATCTGATTTTGAACAACTGAAATTTGAAAATGTGAGATGCATATTTCAGGTTATCAAAGACCTATTTTTTCCAATTAAAAAATTAGATAATCTTTTTAATATTAATTCCATTAATACTTTTTGTAGTAAAATTATATTTCCTATTATAGTAGTGTTTATACTGGGATGCCTGGCTGGCTCAGTTGGTTAAGTGGCTGCCTTCAGCTCAGGTCATGATCCCAGCGTCCTGGGATCGAGTCCCACATTGGGCTCCTTGCTCGGCGGGGAGCCTGCTCCTCCCTCTGCCTCTGCCTGCCTCTCTGTCTGCCTGTGCTCTCTCTCTCTCTCTAACTAATAAATAAATAAAATCTTAAAAAAAAATTATAGTAGTGTTTATACAAAATAATAGAAACTGTGATGTTTGGGTTAAATAAACACTTCAGATGACTGAACATTGTATTTTAAAGACTTAAAACTCAATAAAATATACATCACACTAAAGAGTTGTCAAAACTCTTTTTATCCTTTTTTTTTTTTTAAGGTTTTGTTGTTTACTTATTTGACAGAGATCACAAGTAGACAGAGAGGCAGGCAGAGAGAGAGGAAGGCAAGCAGGCTCCCTGCTGAGCAGAGAGCCTGATGTGGGGTTCGATCCCAGGACCCTGGGATCACGACCTGAGCCCAAGGCAGAGGCTTTGACCCACTGAGCCACCCAGGTGCCCCAATGTTTTTCATTTTAAAGTAATTTTACAGCATGACAAAAAACAAAAAATAAAGATCAAGTACCTGGTATATATGAAATTGCAAATACATTTCTTCCAAATGATGCATGCTTAATCTCTCGCACAAATTCTTTGGTGTCCGTTTTAAAACACTGGATTCGACCATTTTCCCTGTCTGCCACGCATAACTGGCCCAGATGAGGTACAAGAGCCAAGCTGTGAGGAACACTGAACTGGCCTGGTTTCGGATTGTTCCTGGAAGACTCTACAGAACGAAGAAAAACCTCAGACACACAATGTGTAACATCACCCAAAGTCTGACTTTAAAGTTTTCTAATTTTCCACACTATGGTAGTAAACCATTAAATATCTGGGACCCAGGGAAAAATAAGGTAAAGCAGTTTATATACATTTATTCTATAATATCTCTTTGAACACGTTATGGATTTTCTCCCTATTTGGACAAAGTTTTTGGGTTGCAGCATTCTTTCTTCCTCTCACAAAACTCTGTGTGTGTGTGTGTGTGTGTGTGTGTGTACATGAAAACTGCCAACCGGATGCATACAGAGGCCCTGCTTTTCCCACTGCAGGGGACAATTCCATCCGAAAGAAGGTGAGGGGTGGCCAGTCACTAGTTCTTAGCGTTACTGGCGAAGAATAACAATTAGAGATCAAGAGTCTGATTGAGTACCTTCTCCCCACTGTGTGATGAACTCTCCAGTTGGTGAAAACTGCATAATCCGACTGTTGCAGTAACCGTCTGATACATAGATGGTTCCAGTGTCTGGGTCTACAGCCACATCGGTGGGTTGACAAAAGTGATTCTGGTCACTGCCTGGTTGCATGCTCCTCCCCAGGACTAACAGCGGGCTGCCTTTACTATTTGGATCCAGTTTGAACACCTTTTAAAACAAGGAACAAAAGTTTTACCTGCTTTGCATGGTTATTATGGGTACACCCTTGCCCGACTTAGGCCACTTTCACAGGCACTTCGAGCGTAAGCTCCCAGAGATTTATTTATTAGAAGATACTCTGCAGAACTGGATGGAACTCTAAAAATCATCTGGTCTGATGCCCCCATTCTTTAAGTGAGGCCCTTAGTGACTAAGTGATCTGCTCAAGGTCATCCATGTAATTAGTGGTGAATGGATGTCCTGTTTCACCCAGTCACACTTTTTTTTTCTTTGAAGATTTTATTTATTTATTTGAGAGAGAGCGAGAGAGCATGAGAAGGGGGAGGGTCAGAGGGAGAAGCAGACTCCCTGCTGAGCAGGGATCCCAATTTGGGACTTGATCCCAAGACTCCAGGATCATGAACTGAGCCAAAGGCCGTTGCTTAACCAACTGAGCCTCCCAGGCGCCCCCTACATCATGTTTTTTTTTTTTGGTCTCTCTTTGGCTAAGAGTACGATGCTCTTCTTGAATACACGAGCAATAAATGTTTACTGAGATGGTATTTGAAGACTCTTATAGCTAGGTCTTCTGAGTTGCAGGTTTGTTGTTTTTTCCCCCACTAGCTTTCATACTTCTTTGCCATCCATTCATAAAATGGATATTAAAGCTCATCTTTTGAGAGGAAGACCTTATGGCTTTTCTGCGAAGGAAACAGAACTTCTCTTAAAAACAACAAAAATACAGTGTTTTATATATAAACTGGCTGTACCTAAAGATCTTGCCTGGATTTACATAAGATTAAAGTGGTTTCAGGGAAAACAACAACAACATAGTGATAAAAACACATGGGATAGAACTAGGACCTGGGAACACAGAAAAGAAAAACAAATGTGGAGAGCCGAGGAGGGTGGGAAGGCCCACACAATTGTTACAGTGAAGCCTTGCATCTGGCCCTCAGCTTCCTGCTAGCCCAACACAGGAGGGTGACTGAATTATTTGCATATTAGCTTTTCCTGCGTTCTAAAAGAAAAATTTCAGATGTGGCAGTTCCATTTTCTTGTAACCAACTTACTGGGTGACAGAAAAAGACCCAGACAGCTCTAGAGCCGTTCAGAAGCATAACTCCATTAAGTTCTACTTGAAGCACGGCCAAATGGAAAGTTACCTGATGCAGAGCCACGTCTGTAACCCAGTAATTTCCATCTTTATCTACACTCAAGCCATGGGGCAAATAAAACCTGCAAAATAAAAACAATGGCCTTAATTATATAATTATTCCCAAAGCATACATGAGAAGATTTTTTTTTGCTAATTCATCTGTAAAGACAGTATAAATTTATGAATTGATGAATGTGTACCTGCATTACTAAAGCCCAACATAAATTAAATGAAAATACCTGTTGTAATAGAAATCTCCTTTCGACATATCTTTTTTAAAGCACATTTTTAAAATTTAAATTCAATTAGCCAACGCACAGTACATCATTAGTTTCAGATGGAGAGTTCAGTAATTCATCAGTTGAGTATAACACCCAGGGCCCATCACATCACGTGTCCTCCTTAATATACATCACCCATTACCCCATCCCCCCAACCCCTCCTTTTGACATATCTTAAATGATATTTATTTAATCTTTGAAAAAATCTATAAATGAAGCCTACAGTGACAAATATTTGTCACAAAGTATGGTATATTAAACAACATGAAAAACATCAATTTAAGAACGAGTTCAAAGATCATAAATATTAACAATTTAGAAATTGTAGAAAGCAAACTGTCTAGAGAAACATACATGGATTTATATAGTTTGAGTAGTTTAAATATACTTTGAGGTAATGTAAGCTGTGTTAATAGAAAATATTACAAATAGGACTCCAAAGCTTTAAGAGTGCCTCCTCAAGACAGTAAAACCCAAAGGAAACCCCTTCCGACAGAAATGCTCATCTAAGCAAACTGAAGGTGATAATCTTTACCGGTGATAAAGCCGATAATCAATAGAGAAGTTTACTCTAACAAATCAATGGGGATGATCTGGGTAAGAGAACTAACTGTAAACTAATGTAGGCAGAAGCTCCCAGGCTTAAGGAACTTAGAATTAACAAACACATGGGCAATATCTTACCGCGGTTGTGGTCAAATGACATCGGAGAAATCACAAGCTGTCAGCTTCTAGCCTTAACCATGGTGGGGACACCACAGATTTTTTTTTTCATGAGCCAAGAATGTAACACCCTGAGCTTGACTAATGAACTAGACCTGTGTTTTGGTGACTAGATGTGAGGGTTATGATTTGCTTTCAACACAGAACACCCCACAGCTGGCCAGGTTCCTTTGGCAGCCCTTGCTCCGTCTTCCTCTGATTCCTTTCTAGAAAGAGAGTATTTCTGATTCATGGGTACAGCACCAAGGAGACAGCCTCCAACCCACTAAGTGGTAGAGCTGCTATGAGGATTTGGCCTATGACTTGCCATCTTAGAATCCTTTAAAAAGATCTAATTATTCCCATTCTCATAAGCAGCTGCGCTCAGAATGGATGATGGCTCCTTGGCTCTTCCTGTGCCTAAGCAGATGGAGCAAGGTATAGTTCCTGAAGCTGCCAGGTTAAAATGGTTGAGGACACTCTGTAAGCAGGTGCCCCTTCCCTTCAATGACCATGAATATCAGCCAATTTTTTTTTTTTTTTTGGTTGCCAAATGTTATCTAGGAATAAGACCAAATAATAGGTCTTTCAAAGCCAAATTACCTGTGCATGCTAAGGAAACTAAAAAATAATATCTGTTTAGTTTTCACTTTGAGATGGGAAGAAAGAAGACTTTTTTCTTTATTTTTTTTAAAAACATTTTTTTAAAATTTTATTTATTTGACAAACAGATCACAAGTAGGCAGAGAGGCAGGTGGAGAGAGAGAGAGAGGAGGAAGCAGGCTCCCTGCTGAGCAGAGAGCCCGATGCGGGGCTTGATTCCAGGATGCTGGGATCATGACCTAAGCCGAAGGCAAAGGCCTTAACCCAATGAGCCACCCAGGTGCCCCAGAAGACTTTTTTCTTGATGTTGATTTTGGTTATGTGACTTTTATGGTGAAAAAAAATTTTTTTTTAATCTCCAGATCTAAGCTGACCAACAGCTCACTTCATTAGCCATGTGTGTCAATGGTGCTATGAAGTTTGAGTACTGGGTAGAATCACCTGGGAGCTTTAAAAGTAAGTAGATTTTGATGCCTGGGCCCATCCTAGCCTAAATCTCAATCTGGGTTTTTGAAGCTTCCCAGGTGATTCTAATTTCAGTCAGGGTTTGGAACCACCTATTTAGAGAATGGAAGATGATATGGCCCAATTAGTCTCCTGCTTTCGTAAGCTGTGCTTTTTCACCAGCACGGTACCATACAGGCTTTCCAAGACCAAAGCCAGTGCCACACTTTAACAAAATATATGTAGTACAAGCCTTAACAACAACAGAAGTAATTGCACTCACAGATTTTTTCCACTGGACTGGAGTACAGCAGCATTATTTGGATCTATGACAAGAATAGTGTCTTCTTCAATTGGCCCAAGTCCTCTTTGCTGGTAAACAAACATGCTATCAAAAGAGCTTAAAAAAAAAAAAAAGACATTAGAATGGAAAATAAGGCAATGAGAAATGGCAATGAACTTGAGATATGCAGACCATTCACTTGAGATTCAAAATACAGAATCAAGAGAAGAGCTTAACTTTGTTGTCCTTCACATTTCTTTTTGATTCCATATATGTATACACACACACACACACACATCCACCTACCAGTATATATAACGGTAGTTACAAATGTACCATCGGCCTATAGAACCATGCTGCTCAGAGTGGTCAGCAACATGTGAACGGTCAGGAGATGCAGGGTCTCACACCCACCAAATCTGAAATCTGTACTTCCCCAAGATCCCCAGGTGGCTCATAATCACATGAGAGTTAAAGAAATACTACTATTTTTTTTCAAAGCTCCTCAAAATATCTTTTTCCTCAAAAATTTTAATAGCTATTTTCCTTCAAACTACAAAAGAAAGCATAACTTATTTTAACTTACACTGTAATAAGGAAAGTGTAATTGATAGCAGGAAGGTAGTGATCAAAAATATGTTTGCAACTGTATTTGCCATAGGCATAACATGCAAACACATAAGGATATAGGACAAAATGCTTAAAGTATAAATTTAAAAATATAAACCGTGAGTCTTGAAATAAAAATATGCTTAGGAACACAAAACTTCCATAAAAGAGCAATTCTATAAGTACAAAATGGCTAACTATATGGTAATATAAAAACTAAAGAAAATATGACAATTTCTGCTTTTTAAATCTGTATCTCTCAGGTTATAAAATATTATGAAGGTATATGTTTATATATATTTTTCCATTTATATTTCTATACGAATTGCTAGTAATATATTTCCCTAAACTGACAATTATCACAGATACTGTACTTATTTTGATTCCTGTTTGGGAAATTATTAGGGCTAAGTGACAAAGGTAAAATCTTATAATCCAATCTTATGTAACACAGAGATTAAATATGCAGAACACCAAGAGACTAATATATATTTTAAAAAAACAAAGAATGGACAGCACATAGTTCAGTCATATGCATGTGTATGTCTATATAAAAATATAAATATTTATATTTTGCCAAAGTCAATGGATGATCAATAAATATTTCTGTAACAGAATTCCCTTGACATAATCAGACAAACCTGTAGGAAAAAACTATTACTATTTTGTAGTTCAATTGTATAAGCAAAAGAAGACTCTGAATAGTATTAAATATTTATGGAGATAGAGTTGCAATTTGGAAAGGCAAAAGAATGATCAAATCTGTCATACCTATTGATTGGTTGGTTGAAATTTTTGCGGAATTTATGCAGAGTCCCAGTAGAAGAATAAAAATTTCAAAATTACATTCTCTGGCCACTAAAAATACACATCACACAATTATTTGAGCTTCTTGACTGCTATAGTCTTTTGGGAACATTTTTCATGAAAGATAACAATAAGTCCCTGAAGTAGTTCTTATTAATGATGCTTTCAATTGAAAACAAAATATTGATTCAGCTTTGTCAACCTAAAACTTAAGTAATACTGTTTACATATGCTATTATGTGTAGTAAAAACCACAGAGTAGTCCCTAGGGAAAAAAAAAGTACCCGAGTCTATGAAACAGTAGTAACAAAACTGACAAAGCAGATTTCATAAGATAATCATGGGATCATTATTAAATTAAAATGTGAAATTTTATTAGAACCAATGTAAGAATATACAAGGTCTTATTAAATCATGGGAGACTGATAAAGGGCAAATACGATGTAACTCTTTTAAAACAATGAAAACTAAAAGAGTTTATCCTATATCTGAAACTCTGTTTTCTTTTCTTTTTTTTTTTTTAATTTTTAAGATTATTTATTTATTTATTTCAGAGAGAGAGAGAGAGCATGAGAGGGGAGAAGGTCAGAGGGAGAAGCAGACTCTCCGTGGAGCTGGGAGCCCGGTGCGGGACTCAATCCCGGGACTCCGGGATCATGCCCTGAGCTGAAGGCAGTTGCTTATCCAACTGAGCCACCCAGGCGCCCTGAAACTCTATTTTCAATATGAATTTCTGTACTAAAAAACATCATAACTATTCTAGAAAACAATGGCCCTGGATTCAACCATTAATGTTCGCTTTTTTTTTTTAAGATTTTATTTATTTATTTGACAGATCCCAAGTAGGCAGAGAGGCAGGCAGAGAGAGAGAAGGGGAAGCAGGCTCCCTGCCTATCATAGAGCCCGATGTGGGCCCGATCCCAGGACCCCGAGATCATGACCTGAGCTGAAGGCAGAGGCTTTAGCCCACTGAGCCACCCAGGCGCCCCTAATGTTCGTTTTACCAACACGTGTGTGATACCAGATAACGTTTAAGTTCTGCATGTCTAAGACTCATAGGACGCTATGAGGTTCACATATGTGTGTAATAGTCTCATTTATTTTCTGTTTTAAGGCTTACGTTATATTCCTCATTTTCCAAGAACATTGCAGTGCTTTATAATGGCACAATGGCAATCTAGGTAATGGGAGTTATGCTTATGCTTTCCCTGTAAGGAGTCAAAAACCTGCTTCCTCTTTCTTTGAACTGAAATTTTGAGATAATTGTGGATTCACATGCAGTTGCAAGAAATAATACAGGGAGAAGTTTCTCAAAGGTAGCATTTTGGACGATTATAGTACAACATCATAACCTGGGTATTTATTGACGTTGCTAAAAATCCAATGATCATATTTGCATTTCCTTTTCCCATCTGTATTTCCTAAAATTTTTATTTATTCTTTCAATTTACTTGCTTGGACATGGAACATATTAGTATATTACTTCTCTATTTCACCCCCACTTGGGAGTTAGTAATATGGACAGTTACCAAGTCCTCGTAATTCTTATCACGTGCTGTGCACTTGATATACTGCTAGTGTTCGGACCCACTCCTGACAGCTCTAACAGTGGCGTTGCGCAGGAGCGGCGGTACCTACTGTATATCCCGATGAAAGTGAAGCATGCCAGACCTCAGCGTGCCCCGCTCCACATCAAGGACAGTCACTCAGGCTGACCAGTCCTAGTCCTTTTCATTTGGGATAGCGGGGGCTTGCTACAACCGGCTACTGGCCCTCGGTAGTGACACAGGGCAAGTAATAAAAGCAACTGATGTTTTTTCTTAAATGGGAAAATCACAAAAACCCACGCACTAAATCTGCCAAATAAAATAGTTTATAAACTCCTGCAATTTTCAAAGAAAGGTAACCCCTGAAAGGTTCATAACAGGATGTCGGATTACAGAGCTGGATACACCGTTGCTATGGAAAGCTGCTTCTTTAGTGTTCTCAAGCAGCAACCCCGCATAGTATGCTGCAGAGAGCTCTTTATTTCAACTGCATTTAACTTTTTGCAGGATATAATAATACCCGGCAAATTTCACACGGTGCCTGCAGCCCTGCTGATTTTTGTTTGCTTCTCTGAAAAAGCACTCAGCCAAAGAGACTGAGCTGCGGCCTATGGGCCCGAATTCATCAGTTCTTTATTTTAGCAGTTTGAATTCTCCGTTAATGATTTTGCACATTAGCAGCTAATCAAACAGTTTAGATAAGGCTGAGGAGAAACGCTTTGCTATATTCACTCAGAAAAGAAACGAGAGTAAGGAGAAAATAAACGTCTGTGCCATCAATCAAAATTACGGGAATGCAAAATAAATAATAGCAACCGAGGAGAAGTAGTATAATGTTGTAATTATATGAATTAAGAAGCTGGAGAAAGAACCACAGGTTTTCTTTTGCGTTTTCTTTATTTGTCGATTTTAATTCCAGGGTAGCTACCACACGGCGTTATATTCATTGCAGGTGCACAATATAGCGATTCAACAGCTCAGAAGGCTCCTCAGTGCTCATCACAATAAGGGTGTTCTTAAACACCTTCGCCTGTTTCACCCACCACCCTCACTGCCCAGCCTCTTTAACCATCTATTAGAACCATTAATTTTCAAGTGAGAAAATAAGCGGAAAGGTTCCCCCGATATTAGCGATTTAAAGATAACCATACAGAGGCCAGATTTTAAATGGAATACACTTAAATATTATGTTAAAAACATTTACTTCTGCAAGTAAGCACACTGCAAAAAAAAAAAAAAAAAAAAAACCCCCTGAGAAGGGGAAAAGAGGTAGAAAAAAAAACCAGCATGACTTTAGTGCCCGGAGACATCACAAATAGGGATGAAAAGAAAAAAGAACTAGGTATTATGGCCCAGGGCTTTGTTAGGTTGGTAAAGCCACTGAGGACCCGGTGCTTAACAAAGTGCTTTTTGGGGGCGCCTGGGTGGCTCAGTGGGTTAAAGCCTCTGCTTTCGGCTCAGGTCATGATCCCGGGGTCCTGTGATCAAGCCCCACATTGGGCTCTCTGCTCAGTGGGGAGCCTGCTTCCCCCACTCTCTCTGCCTGCCTCTGCCTACTTGTGATCTCTGTTTCTCAAATAAGTAAAAAACAAAGTGCTTTTTGTTACTCAACAGAATGAGGCACTTAATAAAGCCCTCATTTTCTGGGCTAGGGAACTGAGCGTAAGGGAGTGCAAACATCTTCATGCATGTCTCAGACCTAGGTAATCAAGATTCAAACCCAGGTGTCCTGTCTTCAAAAAAAAAAAAAAAAAGAAAGAAAGAAAGAAAGGAAGGAAGAAAAAAGAAAGAAATGTTTTTCTCTTAATAGGAAAGAAAGAAATGTTTTTCTCTTACTAGGATTGACCTCACTGGAATGGAGAATCTCCCTGCCAGTTATCAAATTTAATATTCGTATGCAGAAGAGATGGAAGAGTAGTCACATAACGAAGAACTAGAGAAAGTGACATAACACTGGAAGGAAATGGCTTAAGTGGCAAATGGCAATGTGAGAGAACATGCTAGAGTTTGGAGACATTCTTTCTGTATAACTCCTCGTGATTTTCTTTCAGATATGAAGGTACTAAGGTTCATTCTGTCACTTTGAGTTCTGTTTTCTAAACTCACTAAATTCTTAAGGTATGAAAGAATATGCAGGTGTAAAAGCAGAACCTCAAGCAGATAACTTAACTGAGACTCCAAAAAAGTAGTGAGGCAAATCTTGAACTGATTTTTCTGAAAGTTAGGATGCAGAGAGATTTCCGAAACAACAGATCTCAGCAAGATTCCATGAAACACAGATGAAGAGATGTTTGTGAGCTGTTTGGTGGTGGGGGGGGGGGGGCAAATGGGAGAAGATTCCCAGAAGACCATATCTCCAAGAACAAAACTTGCTAAGCCAGCCTTTCAACTATTCAAATCTTACAAACAACATTTATGAGGAACATTTATGAAGATACGAAAGGCGTGCTCATCAAACAGACCTGATACAAGGCTGGGAGAGACAGCTTGTTCTCCGGTTAATTAAGAATAAAATAATACCTGTAAATTGTTAAATCTAACATGGTGAAATATAACTGGAAAAAAGTCCTGAATTCAATATTTTAAAAACACCACATAAGTACAAATTTCCAGTAAAAAACTTGAGCACAATTTAATGAAATATTTTTGCAGATCCTAGCAGATTCAACACATGGCAACAAGGTGAGATGACTGCTGAATAAAAGTGAATACAATCCTTTTACACTCATAGATATCTACAGGACAATAATTGCACTGCTGATTCAGTAATAGATGAGGTATTGTGGTCACTTTCCAACCAAACACCTTAGAAGGATGAGAAATTCAATGTCTTCAGATGACAGTATCATGACAGCATAAAGACTGGTTGAGGGCCTGGGGATATTTAGTCTGGAGAAGATAAGACTTCCTTCAAATATGTAAGGAACTGACATGGAGAATGGGACTAAGTTCATCCTGCGTTAGGTTGTCATGAAGGTAGAGTTAAAAGACTCAGGTTTGAGTTTAACATAATGAAGAACTTTATAACACCTCGAAGAGTCCCATAATTGGAAAGTATGTCTCATATTGTAGGGAATTTCCTGGCACTGAGAGTTCAAGCCCTGGATGACTTGAAAGATCTTGTAAAGAGGGGTCTGCATTAGGTAGGAAGTGGGAGGTGAGCTCTCTGGTGCGCATTTACCGTTCTGGGTGCCCGGTGTCTACTGTCCCACGTTGTGCTGATGAAACTTCCATGTTTGTTTGGTTGACCCAACATTCTGAGCCTTACTCTCAGCCCATTTGCTTCTGATGATGTCAACTCTACTCCCAAATTCCAAGGACAGAACAAAAATGTTAGGCAAAGCCAAAGAGTGGATTTCCTCCTTCTGCCACAATGACTGGTTTGGAGATGGAGGAGATGTGACCTAAGTTACACCAAAAAATAGGCTAAAAGACTCAATTTAAGGATTTTCTGTTGACCTGTTAGGGACATAGACTGTCTCTTCTGTGAGACTAGTGTGTGATAATGCAATTCTGAGGCTGAAAACGGGGAGAGGGATCACTCAGGGCCCTGGAATGGAACCAACCAGGGGAAAATGTGTTAAAAAACGGATCTGGGTGATGTCATTTGGACGACTATACCCTTGAAGTTTTCACTTATACAAACCGATAAATTTCCTTTTCCTAAGCTAGTTTGTGTTGGTTTTCTCTCTTATTGAAAGAGTTCCAAGGGATACAACTTCCAAGATCCCTTCCAACTTCATGTGAAAAATAATAAATGATATAAAGGAAACAGTTTTTAACACCTAAAAATTAGGGGTAAACCCATGACTTGGTTAAGTGGGTATGTGATGTGAGTCCTGCCTAGTGGAACCACAACCCTAGCTGAGAGAAATAAAAGAAAGGCCAAGAAAGAAAACTTGACAGTAGTCGTGATTTTAAGACAGAGACCCAGGAACAGCTGTTCCCAGGCAGGAGCTACCCAACTCCTGCTGGGAGGCATTTAAACTTGAAAGAGCTCCAGCTGTCATGCTGCCCTAACACCAGGACAGACACAGAGGCTCTTAAAAGTTTCATTACACTCTGCTGGTAAGAGGCATTTCTTCTTTCAGCTAGAAGCTTCTGAAAGTAGTCATATTGAAGTAAGGGACAGACTGGGAAGAAAATGGAAATCAAACAGAGAAAGGGAGTGGCAACTGCCTTTCAGGAGGTTAAATGGTTTTTATTATTATTATTTCAGTTTGGATGCTATGCTTAATTAGCATGGTTTTACAAAAGAGTAAGGGGCAATCAGGGAAATCAGGTATAGATGAGGAGTAACAGTACATATAAAAACAGCTGATATGATGATATCAAAAAGCACTGGGTATTAAGTATTAATTGTGGATTATTAATGCCAACCGCTGCCTGATAGTCAAAGAATGACCACATCCTAAAAATTAGAGAAGGGGGCGCCTGGGGGCGCCTGGGTGGCTCAGTTGTTAAGCTTCTGCTTTTGAATCAGGTCATGATCACAAGGTCCTGGGATGGAGCCCCGCATTGGGCTCCTTGCTGGGCGGCTCTCCCATTCCCCCTGCTTGTGTTCCCTCTCTCGCTGTGTGTCTCTCTCTCTGTCAAAAATAAATAAAATCTCTTAAAAAAAAATTAGGGGATACAGAGTATTTAGATTTGATTTAGAACAAGTTCTGGCCTTACAGAAACTATATTTTTGTGAGCATGGGAAATATCAGGAAGGGAAAAATTCTGAGTAAGATGAATACAGGATTTCTCACTACTCTCTTCAAACAGTGGTAGCAACAAGAATGCAATTTGCATTGTTATCCAATGGGTAACAATTGGATAGCAATATCCAATTGTTTTAATGTCCATTGTCTCTCACCAGGATGTCATAAGTTCTTGAGGCAGTTTTTTTTTTCTTTTTACAATCCTTGGATATTTAATGAGGGAGAACAAAAACTGTACTTTATCTATTTTATATAATGTGACTTATGCATGAAGGAAGACCATGCATGATGGTTCAAGGAATGGAACCCACAAATCCAAATCCATTTCTAATTCTCCTCATAGAATAATAAAGCAGACAGTGATTAAAAGCAGAGAAGTGAGTTCCAGAAGAGAATTTCCTGGCAAGTATGGATTGAAAAGGCTGCTAGAGGCCAATGGACAATACAGGAGAGACACAACGAAAAAGAGAGAACAAAATTCTTACATCTGAAAGGTAAAGATGAGTAAGAAAGGAAAAACAGAGACTTAATGAGTTAAATCAGTGCATCTGCTCTGAAGAAGTCTTGCATTTTTAACAACACCCTTTCTTGGTGCCATTTATCAGGATAAACACACCAGGGCTTTGGCAATGAAACTGGAATCTATTTACCCATGACAACTGGTTATCTAGATGAAAGCTTGATGCCAGGAAAAAGGAATTCTTTAGCTAGGACTAACATATAAGTCACAGAAAATGTTCTTCTGTGGCTCTTACTTCATTGTCTTGCGTCCTCATCTTCTACCCCCCAACCTGGCCCTTACTGATCCCTTCTCCTATTAAACTGTTGCAGCCCGGCTGTTTGCTTAGAATGAGTATCACATTAAAATGGAGAATTGGACTTTATCCAACTTAGCTTTAGCCAGCTGAAACAGTATCAATGGAAGAAAATGACGCTGTAATTTTCTCCTGTGGTAAAATGTGACTAGAAATCCATGCAGAAAATGTAGCAATATTCATTAAAAAGAAGAATATGCTACAATGAATCGAAATAGTTTGCTTTTAAAAGCACTTGTTAAAATACCATTAGATGTTCAATAATGACTAAGACGATGTGACAGAGATGTATGAATAGGAATATTGAGTTCGATTGCTTTGAACTCTAAAGTGATTTCCTTCTCAGATTCCATTTTCAAGTGTGACAACTGGAAAGGACAATTAAACAAAACAAAGCTAGCAATCTGTTTTGAAATGCTGTCTGAATTCCCTCTTCACCTGCACAAAGAAAATCCCATCCACGTGTAGTCACAGGGCAGGCTTAGCATTAACACGAGCTTAGTCAGTACCTCTGAGAATGGAAGAGAAATACAACTGATCTAGTAGGTCCTCAATTTCCCAAATGAGACCCTACACCTGAACGGAGAAGATTCATGACAATTGATATTTTAAGATTTAATTTCATGTGTACATTTGTGATAAAAACAAATGAATAAATGGATATTCATTACTCAGGAGAATTGACATAACCTGCTAAACTTTGGACCAAGCTTTTAAAAATATCATCATGTGAAGGTACTTCCAATCCCATAACAGGCAGTATCACAGGGTGGGCACCTGGGCCAACCCTGGAGTCAGACAGAAAGGAACTGAAGCCTGGCTTCGCCATTTGCTAACTCTGACACATGGGTCAGACACTACCTTCTCTTGGTTTCTTCATCTGGAAAATGTGAATGGTGGGGATAGTAAGAGTGCCCAACTATGTGAGGTGATTTATGCAAACATTTAGAACAGGGACAGGCCCACAAGTAAAAAATAAATGTTAGATAGACATTTTTACCAAAAATCCATCCAAGAAGATAGTGGAACATAGAATAAAAGGTTGGAAAGAGAAACCCAGAGGGAAAAGCAAGGGAATTAGTCCTTAAGTCTTTGATACTCTTTTTTAAACAAAATATTTTATTTCTTTATTTCACAGAGAGATCACAAGTAGGCAGAGAGAGAGGAGGAAGCAGGCTCCCTGGGGAGCACAGAGCCCGATGCGGGGCTCGATCCCAGGGTCCTGGGATCATGACCTGAGCGAAGGCAGAGGCATTAACCCACTGAGCCACCCCAGTGCCCCTTTTGATACTCTATTATAAAGAGAAAATCTGGGTAATAAAATTAACCTCTGTGAAAATGTGAAGGCCAATTGTGATCACCGCCATGGAGCAGTTTAATGGAAAAGGAGAGTTCAACTGGTTTAGAATGGTTCTTTATGCAGCGTATACACAGAAATAACAAAATGCTTCACTTAGTCAACTAATAACTTTACTTAGTTGATCATTTCTCAAGATGCACCTTCTCTGAAGTCTTGAAATGCCTCAGCAATGTACTGTCCTAACTGCCTTTAATATTATTCTCCTTAGGAATGCGAAGGTAGCTTCAAGGAGGAAGGAGGAAAATGGTAAGCATGTAGGATCACAGATTGTTATTGCCTTCTTTCCATAAACTCGATTGTGAAACTATTTCAATTTGTTTTAAAATGCACAAGACTTCTTTTCTGCTACTTATCACAGACATGCGTTAAAAGAGTAAATGTGGTTTGCTCACAAAAATCAAGTTCGATTGTATATATATACCACATCTTCTTTATCCATTCATCTGTTGATGGACATCTAGGTTCTTTCCATAACTTGGCTATTGTGGACATTGCTGCTATAAACATTCGGGTACACGTGCCCCTTTGGATCACTACGTTTACTATGCAGCCATCAAAAGAAATGAAATCTTACCATTTGCGACAACATGGACGGAACTAGAGCATATTATGCTTAGCGAAATAAGTCAA